>BMAV01016586.1:99148-179361 GCA_019973955.1 Trichonephila inaurata madagascariensis | reverse complement strand
ATTACTTCATTAAAATCATTTCATATTTAAATTAAACTATTCCGAAAGAATTCTACATGGTTAAATAGAAAAAAAAATAATGTATGCATAAATATTTAAATAAATGAAACTTTTTTAAGATGAAGATTTTTCAATTTTGCATGAAGTCATTTTTTTTAAAATGTTTGAAATTAATATGTTAAAGAAATGCACAAAAAGATAAGTTACATTGATTCAAAAAATGTATAAAATTCAGAATCATATGTAAAAATAATGAAAATAATTGAAAATAGCTTTTAGGCTCTGGGTAGAAAATCATTCAAATAATTCTTCGTTACATTACATATTCTACCTTAGAGAAAAAATAAAGAGAACTCTGAGATGAAATTTAAGATGAAAACTAATACATTATTATAGCATGGCATTATAAAAAATGAGAACAAAAATTATATTAATGTTGATTCATCTTCAATATTTTACGTATGATTTTATTTTAAATCAGGAAGTTTTAATTTTAATTTTAAACTTTTCTTCTATATATGTAAATTAAAATCATATCGCCTTCAATAATAATTCATTTTTAATCTAAATTCTTCTCATAGAGAAAATAATTAAATAGTTAAAAATATAATAAAGTAAGTAAATTAATTACAAATATTAAATTCTATATTAGTACGGATTTATCATTTATTGCTTTTTGTTGCAGCCCAGTACGAATAAATTTATTTGTATTGTTTGAAGATGAATTGAAAAGTATACTCTGATAAGAAGCATATTTTCCAATCGATGCCAAAATTCAGGAAAAAAAATCAGATTAAAATGGAAATTTAACTTATGGTTTGCTCTGGTGTCTATAAGTTAATTTCTTGAATTTTAGAATGTAATGCTAAAATGATAGTAGAATTTTTGTGTCAGTAGTTTAAATTAGTCTTAGCACACACACAAACCAAGGTGAAAATTTCTACAAAATACTATGAATAGAAAACTCTGGAATTTGAATTACCAGAAACCAGTGGGTTTTACAATTTATGCTTTTTAAAGCAAATATAATATAATATTTTAGGGAAAAGTTAAAAAGTTTAGGGGATAAAAAAAGGCATTTTATTCATCTAAAAACTAATAATTCTAGATAATTTTTCCAAAAGAATTTGTGTTAAATTTCCAAATTCGAGCACTTGTACACGTGCGTGTAGTTGGTACATATACAAACAAATTTATTTAAATTGGTACAAAACTATCTAAATTTTCAATTTAAATAAAACTTGTAATTTAATCAAAATTATAATTATTCATTTATAATGCTGCATATTTTGTACGGGAGCTTATTACATCAACTAAAAAAAAGTCAACATTTAGATAATATCATAAAGCATTTGCTTTTTAATGTAATCCAATTATAAGTATTAATTCTTTTTTTAATACAATAATGAGACTTTTTTTGCTTTAATTTTTTATTGCTTGTTCAATAACTTGCTAAAAAATACCGATGATTTTGCAAATAAAAAAATAAATATCCATAAATAACCACGTATCAATTAAAAGTAATTAATAACCTTTAAGCAAAAAAAAAATCTGGAGATATAAGACCTGCTTATTTATTTAAAAAATGTATTAGCCTAACATTTTTAAAACAGTTAGATAATGCCAAAAGATATAATTTGTGTTTTAAGGATAATTAAAGAAGCATTTATAAATTTTTGTTCGAGAATAATTTAGAAATTTGCAAACGCGCGTAATTGACAAAATATCTATTTAAGACTAATCATAATTTGAACCAATTTATTTTTAAAATAATAAGATATGTATAATATCAGGTGAATAGAAAAGGTTACTTCTTTTACCTACATTTTTTTTAAACTACAAGAAATTATGTTAGGAAAAAGACAATTAAGACATATTTCGTTTCAAATCTCAATAAATCTTTTTTAAATCTAGTAGTTTATTATTTTTACAGAGTCATTCAGAAAAAGAATACACAAATTATGTATAATAACACTTTTTATTAATATACAAATTATGTAGCCTTTTATAGTTTTTAAATGTGTGTACGCAATCCTTTTTAAGGATAGGCAATTTCTAAAGGGAGAGAATAATATTAATTTTATTTTCATCTCTTTTCAAACAATTGTAAAAAATATTGTAAGTGGTTATTCCGATAATGTACAGTGTTAAGACAAGCATAGAGTGAAAACCGTTTTTGACGAAACTGAGTGATAGAAATGTTTTTTTGTGTAGAAAAAATTTCGAGCTAAAAGATATTGGGGGAAAAAACCTACATTCAACAAATTTAAGTTTATTGTAGTATATTTTATTTACATATATATATATATATATATATATATATATATATATATGCATGCATTTATTAAGGGGACACAGTACGATTCAATTGACCAAAATCGGTCAAAAAATCAAATTTAATTTTTTTAACCTAAATTTTTCTTTATATACTTTCCTATAACCTCACAAAATTTGAAAGCTCTAAACTTAAAAAACGCAGAATTATAATAGCTTTCACGTTCGTTTTTATTCACATCCCTATGGCAAATCAAAACTTTAAAAAAAAACTGCCGTATCTCAGAAAGATAAAATAACTATTTTGTCTTCATTTAAAATGCTAAGGCTTTTTTTCTATTGCCCTAATGCTTTGAAATTTTTTTACCTATTCCCAATAGTACATGTAACAATAGTTGGTATGCATTTTTGAATCAAAGCAATATTTTTTTTTTTAAATAATTAAAATCAGAATTTAAACATTTTTTAAGGAATTTTCAATAAACATTCATAAAAAGAAGTATTGTAAGAATACCAATCACGTTAACGCAAAACCCATACCAACTTTTATTATACATAGTTTGATGTACTTGTAAATAAAATTTCATGCGTGTAAGTCAATTTTTGTAGGAGGAGTAGCATTTTAAAATCACTTCAAAAATTTCAAGTTTTTTCCTTAAAAAATTACATGGCTAGCTTTTTATGAAATTTTGAGCATAAAATATGTTTAACATAGTATACATACATAGAAGGCAACCTAAAAAATATTAAAAATCCTTAAATTGAAAATTTTTGCGTAAATCGTACCATGTCCTCTTAAAAATAACTGAAACAAAAACATTCAGAAGAACTTAATGAAATTTAAAACAAAATTTAGCAAAACTACAAAATCTTCGCAGATTTCCGTTTTCGTTTTCTGTTTTTGATCAAAAGCTTTAAGAAGCCCCATCTTAAATTTAAGCGAAAGATAAATTTGCTTCCCTCCCCCCGTGCTCTTTGCCCTTGTGTTGCAAAAAAATCTTCTAAAATAGAGAAATAACTAAAAAAACCAAACTCACCGATTTTTACTCACATTGAAATGTGTATTCATCACTGAATTCCAAAGACAACTGATGAGAGATAAGATATTTTTGTGGGGCGATTGCAGAGATGGAGGGCGAAAGTTGTGAATAAGTGAACAAAACTGTGACTCATGTCACAGATTATTCCGAGGTTATTTGAAAGCCAAGTTCCCTTCCTTTTTGTGAAACATGTGAAACCACCTCAGTTTCATTTCACAACACTTTAAAATTTCGCTTGGGCGGCTGGTGTTTCTCGAATTTTGTTCATTCCCAGAAGGGAAATCTTTTCGTCTTAAGGCGACTTTCGTTTTGTGTTAAGAGAAAAAATGCATGAAAATGCATAGCAATTTGTCGGGACCATTGTGTTATTTCGTATTAACCGCTATTTCATCGTAAGTGTTTTCGCATTAAACATATTTCACTGTACATGATTAAATAAAATATTTAAGACGTTCAAGGAAACTGCATATATCTGCTAACTTCTGCACGTAGTTTCTGCAAACGTTGAGTTATTAATTTCTGTGTGACACTATTTTAAATATTCCTTTATGGTACTGCTGCCTATCCAACTAATTGAAGTAGTCCTCAGCGAGATGCTTTGGGAGTACTGAATCTCGAAACGGCTTCCCTCCAAAAATTTCTTTGAAGGTTCTGATGAATGAAGTTTAAGGTGGCTATTCTCTTTAATGTGGCTACTCTGGATTATGTGTAGGATGCAACAGGATCTTCCATTTCCACTCTGGTAATCATGCTTCAGTTGGATTTGATGTATATAGGGTTTTGTATCGTCACGCAAAAGTTAACTCCTTTACTTAATCGTCCCGGCCATTTCTTTCTAATAGTTGTATGGAATTTTCGTAGAGTTTCACAGTATTTTTCTCTGTTAAAGATGGTGCGTGGTTCAAAGAAGTCGCTCAACAGTACGCCTTCACTTTCCCAGAATACATGTGTTCTGGTTCTGTAAATGGTTAAATTTTTAATAGATTTGCAGCTGAAGAAGCTTTATAATTCCATATCAAGTAATGTCATTTCATCTGTGAGGTGAACTAGTAAGTTAAGTTTTATCTTCAGTAATGATGTTTTCAACGAAAGAGAGAATTCTCTTATTTTTGATCTCGCGTATGAGATATTGAAACGTAGAACTCACTTGATTGGGGTTTTTTTTCGTTGTTGTTGTTCTTCTTCAGAGAGCATTTTACGCACTCAGAGAGCTGAAACTTTAAGGAAGTTTAGGTTGCATATGATTTAGAGAACTCGGGAATTCCATCAACATTTTTCGACTTCAGAAAAGTCTCAGACAATCAGTTTTCACTAATTTTGGACACTGGATTCCTCCGAAATGCCTACAAATTTCGTATTCATGTTTTCTTCTTTGTGCTGTATACACCCAACAAGTTAATTTTATTTTATTTTCTTCATGGTTTTTCCTTTTTAATGGTCAGAAGTATGTGAATGTGTGTAGGAATATTTTAATAACTCAAATACAACAGATATTTGGATTGTGTTTTAACATATATTGAATTTGAAGTGATTTTTTTAAGTGAATAAATATATTTCCTGTTGCTTTATTGTACGCAAATACAAATTTTTTTCCCTCACTAAGGCTTTGAAGTAAACTCCTTGAAATATATCTTAGGGCTCATTTCAACTTTAACGTGCTAATCATTTTACCTCTACACGAATACATAGAAATCAATTTGTAACAATATTCACATGTTCCTTATTTGAGTTTTATTCATTATTTCACCCATAATAAATATTTCCTGTGTTTGTTTGTTTTGGTAGAGTTTGGTGAAATTTAAAAGTAAACATTTAAAATAGTAACGTTTAGATTACAGAATGAGGTGAAAAACATCGAAGGACTTGAGGCAGGTTGGTCTCAATTTCAGAGTGCAAAAATCTTCAATGTAATGCCCCGAGTTGTACATGGTTAATGAAGACTGTTTAATAAGAGTTCATTCTAAGTACTTGCTTTAAAGAACATTAATAAAATTATTTGCTTTTTCTTTTCATGCGATATCAAAAATACAATACAACGTAATTACATTTAAAAATCTCAGCATTTCATAAAACTCAAAATTCACGGTCACATTTTAGTAATAGTTCTTTTAAATATTTTTATTGCAAATAATAAGTTAAGGATTATAGCCACTTAATATAATAATGCAAATAATTCCAAAAATTCTGTTCGTTTGTATTGTGAAAAATAAAATCCTGAAATTAACATAGATAATGATTCATATTCTCACTTCTAGTTCGCTGAACTGAAAATAAACATAGTTGAAATCTGTGTTTGGGAAAAATAGTCAATTGTTTCAATACATACTAATTACGGCATAAAAATAACTGCTAAAAGAGAACACAGCTGCCACAAGTTTAGCAAAATATAAGAGTAATACTACTTCTCTGAGTTAACATAATAAGTTACTTTAGCATCTGGCCGTAAAACACACTTCATGCGAAAATTTATTGAAACCAAAAGAAAAAGGACAACAAAGTTTGTAAAAGATGTATCAGTAACTCAGTATCTAAGTTTCTGAAAGTCAATTAAGTGTATTATGCTTAATATATTTTGTGATATCAACGTTAATAAGGTTGCATAGAAACAAAATAATGATTTCTTTTTATTAAAAGTCTTTTTTTTTTTTGCAAGTAAAACAGCCTTAAAAGTAACACTTCAATTGTGAAAGAGTGTAATTCTGCATATAGTTTTTCTTTCTTACTATGTTTATTGCACCATGTTATCTAAATATATTCTGGTTCTTAAAGAAAATTTTGTTCTTTATTACAAATAAAGCGTGGTAGTTTACAACTAAAATAACTTTTTGGCTTGAAGAATTTATGCTCTTATAGAAAAATTCTACAAAAACGTAAATTTAATCTGCTTTAATTCTTAGTTTTCAACTCTTTTTTGGTTAAATACAGGCAAAAGACTGTTTTCAAAGCACAATCTATTTTTTTTTCATAAATTTAACCTTTGTTTTAAAAAGTGTTTTTATAGCACACATCAGTTTAATGAATTTTTATTGTAAATTGAAAAAAAAAAAATTAGGACGTTCCCAGTATAAGACTTTTTTTTAACTAAATGAGGGGCATTTTAATAAAACAAGTAAAGTATATTGATTTAATTTGAATTTTCTTTATTATAATAATCAATGAAACAACACCTTAAATTTTCATAAACTAATATTATTATAGAACAACACGCAACAATTTATGATAATACAGAAAATTCGAAAGTTTGTGCGTAAATTAGATTACAATGTTATTTGAGCTAATTTTTCACATTCCTCATTTATAAGGTTTAGCTTTATTTTGAATAATTTATATAGTGCTTGTTAAAAGAAAGACAAACACATCCACAAAATAGATGATTAAGAGTTAAAATAACTATTTTGCTTAATTATGTAATTTAATGGAATGTTTCAATTTTAAAAGCAGAAGCTTTCAACCTAAGATAAATATGATAATTAAGATGAATAAAGATAATTTTTACAGCTTCAATTACTATAAAAGTTTGGAATGTAACGAAAGGTATGGAATTACTGTAAAAGTTTGAACTAAACAATCCCTATAGGGACAAATTATTATAATTCTAAAGTCATCATACTTCAAGTTTAATCTGCGTAACAATTAAAATAGTGTATGATGATACAATGAGCCTCGAAATTCGAACGCTCCAACTCTCGAACATCTTAAAATTTGAAAAAGAAATTCGAATTTACTTTGCTGTGGATTACGAACAATAAAGAGACTTCACAAAAGACTACAAACGTATAAAAACCACGAATAATTACATCAACTTTTATTTTAGAACTTTATTTTTATTTTTATTTAATCAATACATTGCATAGTAATGCTATTTATACAAGATCTTAACGATTTATACATGACTGAGATGTGTTCAGGCAATCAGATCCGAACACAGATTTTTATTTTTCAGTATTAATTTCATTTATTGAGAGTCGAATTTGTGTGCGATGTTTTTAGTTATTTTGTAGTAAGTATTTAAAATATCGTTACGAATTTTGTGTAAATAATCTACATTTGGATGTGTAATGCATTTATGTTACTCTATGTTATGTTTAAATTATTTTAAAATTTTAATATTCACAAGCAATGCCGTCCCTTATGGTGATTCAATAGGAACTTGGCGAAATCTTGGCAATAGAGCAAAGTTGGCATAATTTTTCGCGACCAATTTGCGACTTTGGCGGGCCTTTTTGGCGAGTTCGGGACCCTCTGGATTCTTCTAGAAATTAGTGGAGAAATACACTAATTTCAAGACCTATATGACACAAGTGGATCTTTCTCGAATTATCCGCGAGGGATATAAATAGGAAGACACTTGCCGAGCTGAGTCAGTCTGATTTTGACAGCAATCAGTTAGAATTGCTTTGACTGTTGAGGCGATTAGTGATTACTTAGGCTGTTGAACGAGCGATTAGTGATTATTTCGACTGTTTAACGAGCGATTAGTGATTACTTCGGCTGATAACGAGCGATTGCTTGTGAATAATATTATATACGTGTATTTTAGACACCGATAATTGTGTCTAGGTGCTGTTGAAGGTGTTTAGACCTTCTGAAATTTATTCTACGAATATTACTGCTGAATCTTGTATTTCAAGGATTGGATTTTCGACAAAAAATTCTCATTGCTTCTAAAGAGCTGCCTTGTTCTTTGCGACTGATTGGCATAAAATCCTCGAACCCCCGACCTACGTTACAATATGTACTATTGAATATGTGATATGATATATACTATTGAATATATTATATATTTCAATTATTATACATTATTTAGTTGTTACGCATTAATACTTAACTATTATGGTATTGATTCCATTCAATCGAATCAATTTCTTCTATTCAAACCAAATTTATTGCCGTATTTGCTTATGCAAATATTAATTATTGAAGTAAATTACAATTTCAGTCTTGCATAATAATGTTTTCAGAATAACGATTAGGTTCTGCGAGATTTTAATTTTTCTTGCTCATTTTGTTAAGTTGTGCATCTATAATTTTGAATACACGATTTCAAAAATTGGTTCTATCAATTATGTTTCTTTTTATTTTTTTTAAATATAAAAAAATACAAAAATGACGAGCGTGTCTTATACTGAATTTCGAAGATTTATTATAAGTCAGTGAAAGTTAAATAATTTTAAAAGAAGTGTTCACAGAGTTGCTTATCCCGAAACATATTTTCAATCGGTAGAGGGGATCATTTATCAAATGTAAGTCAATGAATCAAGTATAAAAATGTTTTTCTATAAAAGAGAGAAAATGTTTTTACAAGTTGTTATAGTTGTTTTTGAATATAAGTACAGTTTTCAAGCAAAAAAAAGTGGAATGCAAGGAATAAAATTACTATCATATCAATTCTGCTTTGAAATACTCATATGTTTAATCATTGATGTCAAAATTTTCGATTTAAATAATAATTTTTGAATGCTTTATTTAACCTCAAGGGTTGGACCTATTCCATTATATTTCACTCAAGAGAAACCCATTATTATAAAATAGAAATAAAGTGCATTTAAGATTTTTTGATTAATCTACAACGCAATGAGGTCAGAGGATAAAAAAATCTTTGCTTTTTTCGATTTCCAGTTTTTGGAATAATGGAGATATTGTTACCCCTAAATACATAGAACAACACTTCCATGTGTTATAAAGTACGAAACTGTCCTCATTTACTCTTAGAGTTTTGCAGCAACTACATAAGAGTTGGTTCACCAATGAAATTTTCTTGCTTCTAAGTAAACAACAAAAATGAAATGAAAGCAAAATTGTTTAGAACGCAAAGCATTTTGAAAATGATTATTAGGAATCTTTGAATGAGTTTAAAACATTGCAGTTAAATGTTTCCACCTAAATTTTGAATATTTATTTAATTTCAAAAGTGTGTGCCACACGTAAATATAAACATTACAAATGAAACTAAAACAAATATTGAACGAATAATACTTAAATAAGAATTTCATGAGTAAGAATTAACTTATGATTATTTCTCAGGCAGAATTCGTTCTTGAGTTTGTTTTTTATGAAATTTAAATTAGTAAGAAAAGAAATTACACTTCAAAGAAAGTTTTTAATTTTAACTTCAATAATTTTCCTCTTTAATGGTTTATATTTTAGATTTTTTTTATTGCCCCCACACATCTCTCCTCACATTTCTATCTTAAAGCCTTGTATTAAGATTTTATCTACAATGAAACTTGTATCACAATATATGATTACAAAAAAGTCAAAACAAAAAATAGGTATACTTTAAAAATACATATCTATTCCAGAAACATTCGTAATTCACATAATCATTTTTTTCCAGGATTTCTATTTCTATCTGCATGTGTGTTCTATCGGTATAGAGTTATAAGTAGTAATATTATGCAGGAAGTTAGTGGAGGAATAGTCACCGAACGCGTGTCAATTAAGACCTCACGAATGGACCATTTGCCACAGTTCATCTTCTACGTGGTGGTAGTGTACACTAGTGAAGGCCACATTTACTTCCCATATGTAGTCTGCGGATGTATGATCAAGAAATACCGGTGGTCAGAGAAGCACTTTACATCTTCGGTTCCCTTTCAAGGTTATTTGGTTGATACGTGCCTTGTTCAAACGATTATTATCTTTTTGGTAAATGACATGGAGTTCGTTTGAAGGGGATACCTTTCTACCTAATGACCTCAGTATGGCATCCACAATCACTCCGCCATAGTGTCATCAATATGGACGAAAGATGATCGGCTATCGTGAGTAATAACGATTTAAAACTATGATACAACCCTTTCACCTGGTTTGGAGTTCCACATAGCTCTAAAATTGGAAATGAAATCGGAATAATAATTTTTGTTCGTTAACCATCGTTCGATAGCCATGTCGTGGGGTTTCCGCATAAGTTAGAGGTGTGGGATTCTCTCGGAATGATGAGACATTCTACAATATAATTCTTAATATGACTTTTATTAAGAATTTAACTTAAATTACTTAGATATGGAACAAACTTATATTAAGGGAGAATAAACCACTACACGTAGTCTTAACTAACTCGGATCGTGCAATTAGATCACTTATCAATATAAATATATTATATCTGCCTAATCACAATCTCAATAATATACTAGCGTTCAGAATATAATCCTCCTACCTTGGTTGAATACTCAACGGTTCAATTACTTTCAGATAGGCTGTTGGGCTCGCGTGCAATAGTATGCACCTTGTAGTAAGGGCGGGATGTCCGTGATGCTTTGGTAGGCCGTCAAATTACACTTCTACCTTTTCCAAACAGGGCTTTCTCTAAATTGCCATCTTTGCTCACTAAACTTTCTATCCTTTTAAAGATTATCTTATTTGCATTTATGCTTCGTTTCACTTCTTGGATTTGGGTTGGAAAAGTTTTGCCATTAATCGTGGCCGTCAAAGAACGTAGAGGTTATGTTATATGAAGAACGCGAGAGATGTCACAAAATGATTACATTAATATGCTAAGAAAGGGGAGATAACAAATCTCTTTTCTAATTTCTCCAATTAGTTACCTGTGACTGAATGTGATTTTTTTTTAATTTGGAAATAACTACACAATATAGTACATTAGTATGTTTTCAATATAATTTTTGTTCCTTTATTTAGCATATTTTTTTCTTGGAATGTTTGGAACACTTTCATTACCTTTTTGAAACACATCAAAGTTATAAAACAGATATAATGTAATGTAATGTATTGTAATATAATATAATGTATAATATAATATATAATATGATATAATATATGATGTAGTATAATATAATATAATATTATATCTCTCATATACGTAAGTTACTAGGGGATGATGAATGAAAAACAATTGTACTATATATGTATAAATGCACTGGAAAATAAATACTTATTGGTAGTTATTTTACAATTTTTAAAATTTTCGTGGTGAATTCAGATAGAAAAGAACTGAAAGCTAGAAACGTGTCTCATTTTAGAGTCAAAGGTATATAACACTCAAAACTCATGAAATGGCCATTTATGTATCCTTTGGATTCTCAGTTAAGGATCCCATATGCATATATTTGAAAGGCGTCAAAAATGGCATCATAATGTTTGTTCTCTGAAGATAGATTCTTAAGTACCACTATTTTTAGGACTCGGCTGTTTACCCATAATGCTCGTCCGCTTGCGGAGTTGAAAGCTGGCACTTAAATTATACATAAACTTCCCCTGGAAATGGGATAGATATCTGTATGATGTATAATAAATACTAAGGGAACAATTCCTCCGCCACCGTGTGCGTCTCTAGACAGTAATAAAAGTATACTTACCGTTGTTAAAACAGTTCCATTTTTAAATCCTTCCAAAAAATATGCAAAATAATTTTAAAAAATCAGCGCTCTGATATCTCTCAGTAAGTTGTCAAATTAAAGAAAACAAGTAATATAAAAAAAAATTAAGTCAATTCCTACTTTGAATGAATGAATAGAAAGTATTTAATAACGATTGAAAATTTGAATAAGATATATATATATATATATATATATATATATATATATATATATAGGGGGAAGAGAGTGAACTAATAATAGAAATTGAAAAAAGAGCATGATTTGTCTACATTGTTGTAACAATGCAAACCCGATTTGACTGAAAAACAGGTTTTTGACGACAGCTCTTTTGTCTTTGTTTTAACAGTTACATTGTTTCAACATTAGAGACGAATCTAAGAACGCGTCAGAAACCGGTAAAAATGAAACCAAGATGGCTGTATCTGTAATTCTTTGAATAATTAGTTTCAGTCAATTTTAATTAATTATAATTCAATTATCGTATTTTTACCCAGAACAATAGTGTATAGGAAATTTCAGCTCAAATGAGTGCTTTAAAATGTGAGAAAAAACCTTTTCAAGTTTTGACACAAGTCGCCAAAAATGATGCCAAGGTGGCTTTATAATTAGGATGCCAAGATTTGAATAATTAGTTTTAGTCAATTAATTTTTATTAATTATAATTACATTATTGTATTGTCATCCAAAATCATCATGTATATAAAGTTTCAGCTCAATTGAGCGCTTTAAAATGCATTTTATTAACGATTGAAAATTCCACCAAGACAAATAAATAAATAAACAACAAACAAATAAATATATAGAGAGTGTGACCTAATAGTAGGAATTGAAAAAAAGGAATGTGTTTCATAAAAATTAACCCTTTGGATTATCCTAAAAATATGTTTATTCAAATGCATATTAACTATACAAGAACCACACTAAATAAACATGTTTGCAAAAACTGACTGAGAAATTCCGCTGAAAATGGGATGCTATTGAATCAAAGCGAACCTTTACCTTGTAAATGACTAAGATCTTAATTTCGTTTATACTTCATTTTAATTGAGCAACTTTTCTAAACATGTATTCAAAATTTCGTAGCTATAGCTACATTATTTAGCCAATTATTTAACTTTTTTTTTACAGAATGTCGAAGCGTATTAAGGCTTATTTCGGTATTTGCAGGTTCGTTTTTGGTAAATATTCTTTTAGTCAATAAATTCATATCAAATAATTACTCAATTTAAATTAACAAATACAAAAACTTTAATAATTTATAAATTACCAATTGTTAGATTGGCTTAGAGCTGGCTATAGCACCAGCCACTTGCTTCAAAGGGGTTCATACATATAGTAAAATCAATACTTTTAAAAATACAGGTTACCACAATTTTTCTGGCATGAATAATAATCACCAAGGGACAATGAACTGAGGTTTTAACAAAGCGAAAACCGATATTAAGGCATGTGGCGTCTGCAATTAGCTTTTTCTCATTTATTTTACTACCCTTTAAAATTTTAAATTCTTTTTCCATAGGTTTTTAATTTTCCCAATAATCGTGTATATAAAATGCTAAGGCATTTTTTTTGTATTCAGTTTAAAATTTTGAAACTTTTTCGGTTTTTTTTTTTTTTTTTTTTTTTTTTTTGGAATAAAATGTTTGTGGATCTTGTGTGTGTTATAAGGATACATATATGAATAGTTATTTTTAAAAAATAATCAAAGTTAGATATAGCTGTTTTTAAATGCTTTTTATAATGTACGACGTGATCAAAACTTTATAAGTAAAATTACCACTCGTAGTACCAATCCTATGCACAGAACTGGAATGAATGAATATTAACGTCGCACTGTTCAGCTACACCAGGGGTTTTGGCGACGGACCACGTAATTTTGAACCATGGTCAAGTGATGTGGACTACACCTGTGAGCTGGCACCCCCCTCTCTTAACTACCACACCAACAGGAGGATGTTTCAGCTCTCGACAGATTTAGCGTCCATCGCTGCCCTACACGGCGGGTCTTTAGAGGTACTGGGCTCGAACTCGTGACAAAGCCAGACACAATCCGATACTTATACCACTCGACTAGAGCGGCCTGCACAGAATTGGAAGTACACGGTTAAGAATATTAAAATATTGTTCAGAAATATTAAAATTTGTAGAAATAGTAGACATTTTTAAATGTTTAAAAGTTTAAAATTTAAAATAATTCTTTGTTTCAAAATAGTGCTTTTCTTCTGACATATATCGTTAACATATTTTCAAAAAGGGTACTTATAAACATGTTCATTTAAATGTATAAATTAAAAATTGTTTATAGAGTATCGTGTTCCCTTAAAGAGAGTTGATACAGTAAACTTTTCATGAAATCCAATTTGAAGAACATTCATATAAAACATAAAAAAAGAATACACACAGCGTTTATTTTGAAGACGAAATTTAGAATGAAAGAGAATAAATCATTGAGGAAACGCTCATGTTATTCTAAAATAAATATCTTTTAACTATACTACATTTAATTAGCTTACCAAGCAATTAACAATTTTGTATCAAATCACTTTTGAGTTTTAAATTTAACAATATCAAAACATTAAAAGTCAGTAACTACGAAGTTCTTCAATTAACATTCTGAAATCCTGAAAACAGAAAAGGGTTTGGAAGATTAGACTGACTGGAGTATGCTTACTAGTATGCTTATTCAGAGAAAATACCTTGTTTCGAGAACAATTAGCAGAGGGTAATCTACAAAAGACATGCTCATCTTCCTTTAGAACAATTACTTATTTGTCCCCTTTACAGTGCTTGGGGAAGAGGTTTTCTAACTGAGATTTCAAAGTTGCATAAATCTTGGAAACCACTTTTGTATATTAAGCCTTTTACTCGTAAATAAAACGATAGTTTCAAGACATAAACAATTAATTTAATTTTCGTGTGTCTTGTTAGAGATGTAACTAGATTGCTTCATTTAAGGAACTGATAGAAATTATTTTCAGCAGTTAATTAAGTTGTTTTTGAGATTGTCTCTGTAATAGCTTTCTTTAATAAATTAATGCGTATTATTAGCACTCTTAATACACTTACAAAAATCAGCTATAGTAACAAACGAAGGACGAAAGTACGTATACTTTAGGTGTTTTCTCATATTATCAAATTTTTTAAACCTAGATTTCTGTGAAGCAGTCTCTCCTTTCCTATACCATTTACAAGGTTTAAAATTTCGAGTAATGAAAGATCTGTTGTTTTTTGGTAATGTATAAGCTCCCCAAACATAAATTTTTATTTATTAAAGGCAAGTTTAATTTGTCTCACGTAATATTTTGAACCTCTCAGACATTAGATAAAAGCCCAAAAAGTTCTGTATACTCCGTATACCTACTCGACATTTAAAATGTAGTAGTTTAAAATATTTTGGTGAATTAATTTGATATTCTCTTACAAATTGTTTGATAGTTATAGTTATATGAACATATTTTCATTTAAATAAATAATTTGCAGTTAGTTTGTACTTGATAATTTTTTCAGTAATTAATTTGTAAATGTAATTTGTGATTTATCACAAAATCAGTTTTGTCGTAAAGATTGTAATGTCTTGCCTGATCTGCATCATATTGGAATAATGTTTGTATAATAAATGATATGTTGAGTAAAATTGATTGTTGTCACTAATTTGTAAAGAATTTTCTTGAGAATTAAGAACAAGTAGTTAATAGAATTCACGTGAATTTGATTCTTAAAGAATGTAAATGATGGAACAGATTCATCAAGATTAAATTCGTTTTGAATTACCTAGCTGTGTTGAAAGGACAAACCATTAATCTGGCCGGAATATGGATGAGTAGAAACGGGAGCATAATTTTTGAAAGAATATGTGATTATTCAAAAGTACGTTGTTTCTATTTATATGTGGATATTTTCCCAACTTTCGGTTTTTCCCATTTTCCTGTCAAAATTGATATGTTTATTTTTTTCTTAATCATTATCATGAAGAAAAATGGATACAAAATAGAACAAAATACTTTAAAGATATTTGACTATAATTAAAAATGAAACAAATTCTCACTAAAAAGTAATAATTATTTTTTGCATTTTTACTAAACCTAAAGCAAAGCTTAGGAATTTCAAATTTTTTTTTGTAGAAAACTTGTGATAATTCAAACTCTATCCCTGGAGCCTCGTGAAGTGTGTATTTGGAACTTTACTTACATTTATGTATGATTAAAGAGATGCAAGTCTATATAAGTTGAAATAAAAGTAACCTGAAAGGGTAAAATTCTTAAGAAACACGAAAGCAAATTAAGTATGTATGTGTGAGTATGAAACTGTGAATATGTATTGGGAAATTTTATTTCAATTTTATCTAAGAAAAGAAAAAAAAATTCTTGCAATTACTCAGTTTTTTTGCAACATCATTAAAGAATTAAGGTGCTAATCAGGCCCTTCAAACTCGTTTTCTTTGTTTGTTTTTTAAATACATTTAAATAATTCTCTTAGTATGTCATATATGAATAGGTTTTATTTTCCGTCACCAAACAGGAAAGTGTCGTGAAACATTACTTTAATTTAATAATGAATTAAAATGAAAATAGTCTAGTTTCATATCCTCTTGGATTTTTTTTCCTTTAAAATAACTTACTTAACTTAATAACTTAATAATACTGGTTAAAGATTTTACTCATAATTTAATTTCGGAAATTCAGATATTACTTTTAAAAACAATTTAACAGCAAAAAAATGAAGGAAAACCACTAGATATAAAAAATTTATTATATAATTTTTTTTTTCTTTTCTTTTTTATTAAATAGCACAAGCTTCCTATTTATATTTTGTTCAAATAATTTCAGTAAAATATGAGTAAAATTAATATTATCAGAATTAATGAAATGTATCCACCCCAAAAATATAAAATATAAATATTATGAAAGCCTTAAAAATTTTCTTAAAAATTTTTAAATTAGTTTAAAAAAGTAGAAAAATTTTTATAATTAAAAATAAAACAAATCAATTTTTAAAAATTTTTACTTAAAAAAAATTGTAATTAAGTATCAAGTAGGAATAACAATTAAATATTGGCCTAAGGTTCTGTATTTATGCTAAAATATTGTATGAAAAACTAAAAACTACTATGAAAAAAGTACACTAATTTTTTTAAATAAATTTCTGAAGTCATTGATCTATCTGCAAAAGATATCTCTAATCAATAAGTATTAATTAGCTCAGAATATCAGTAATATTTCAGCCTGATGAAAATTAAAGCTTAAATACTCATAAAATATCTGGTTTGGTTTTGTGTGATTACATGGTAAAATCTAATGAATCTAATCTATATAATATTTATATATTCATATTATATATATATATATATATATATATATATATATATATTTATAGTTATGCTATAATATCCAACTTTTATTAATTTTATTTCCATTTTTTTTTAATCTTTGTTAAGCTACATTTCAGCCATTCTTTTGATTTAAATCTGTATTAGGGGTATAGAATCTGGCAAAAATTAAATGTTTCCACTCAGATTTAGCGCGGGCTTTGCATTTGTAAGTGCAATTTTAGGTAAGTTACCTCTATCTTGTAATGTATTTAGATATTTCTATCCATTATTTCCTATTGGTTTTGCTCAGTGTTATTTACAAAAAAGGGGAAGGTTGCTGGCCAAAAACATGTTCAACCCCACTTTTATAAATTATTTTTATATAATAGCTGTCCTAAGTCAGTAATGTTCATAACACTGCAGCATCCATTTTATATTTATTATCTCGATTACTCTTTTGTCCTTCATTGTGTGATTTTCCTGCTGTCTATGTGTTTGTCGAATGTTATTGTTTGGATGTTATCTCTTGTTAGTAGAGAATTGGCCTATATATATATTTAGAACGGCTGACAGAATAGTCAGTTTTCTATGTATAAAAACCATATTTCTTGCGCACATTGCATTGGACAGACTTGGTTCTTTACTATATCTCTGGTGTTTGAATGTCTCATGAAAGCAGACTTTCCACATAATGGTTAAACCGATTTTACACCATTCTTTTTGAACGGCTTTTCAAAATTTTTCCATCATGTACGGATGCTATTTTTCTAATGCATATTTTAAGAAATTGAAACGGGGAAAAAAGGAGATTTATTAGGTATTTTCATAAATTATGAGCATTTTACAAACTCTTTTATATTATATGCGACCAGTTGATTTGCAGAGTGAGTGAAAGCTTTTTTCGTATACAACTTCTTTTTGACAGCATTTTCTCAAACACACAAATTTGGAATTTCTTTACCAAATTTTTTTTCTGTTTTAGCTTGCAATTACAAGTATATCAAATTCCTACCACAATTATGAATCGTTTACACAAGACGTTTCTTTTGAATAAAGTACCTGTCTCTTACGATAGTTTTCTTTTTTTAGAAAAGCTTATTATTGCTAGTTTTTTATTGCAATTACTTAAATAAGATCCTTTATCATCCGTTCTAATAGATTAGTTTAGCCTATCTTCTACCATATTATTTTGATGAAGCTTCTTTTAATTAGCTTTATTCAATGACTTTTATTTAATGTGAAACTTAAGTTTTTTTACATTTGTTTGAACTCCAAATCTTTATTAAAAAATTTATTTAAATTTTGTGATGATTTTCCTAGTCTCATTGAAACGCCTTTTCGGGCTAAAAAGACCTTTTTCAAAACTTACCTTTTAACCTTCCTAATAATGTTTGAAATTCAAATAATTTTAGGATAAGATCGTTTATTTTTGGGCACTTTAAAAATTAAGCTATAATCGTTGCTTCCCCTTATAATTGAATAGTGGTTTAACTTCTTTGAAGTTATATAAACCTGAACTATATATATATATACACTGAAGAGCGAAAAAAACTGGTACAGGCATGCGTATACAAATAAAGAAATATGGAACCAATCGGAGTAGGGTGCTGCGGTCGGCAAAGCCTATATAAGACAACGAGTGTCTGGCACAGTTGTTAGATAGGTTACTGTGCTGCTATATTGACAGGTTATATATATTTATTTAACGTGGTGTGTTATAGTCGAAGCACGAGAAATGGAACATAGCATTCCTAAAGAAGCGATGAAATTCGGATTTTCATGTATGACCATTTCACAAGTGCACCGGGAATCCGGTAAAATATCAAATCTACGACATTGCTGGGCCGGAGAAAGATCATACAAGAACGTGACCAACGGCGACTAACGAGAATCATTAAACGTAACAGACGTGCATCCCTTCCGCAAATTGCTGCATATTTTAATGCTGGGTCATAAATAAGTGTCACCGTGTGAACCATTCAACGAAACATCATCCATATGGGTTTTCGAAGCTGAAGAGCCACTCGTGAACCTTTGTCGACTGCACGACACAAAGCGTTACGCCTCACCTGGGCCCGTCAACACCCCCATTGGACCGTTGTTGACTGGAAATTCCATTTGAATCGAGCTGATGGACGTGTACGGGTGTGGAGACAACCTCGTGAATCTATGGACCCTACAGATCAACAGTGAACTGTTCAAGTTCGTGAAGGCTCTGTGATGGTATGGAGCGTGTGCAGGTGGCATGATATGGGACCCCTGATATGTCTAGATACGACTCTAACAGGTGACAGGTATGTAAGCATCCTTTCTGATCTCCTGCACCCATTCATGTCCATTGTACATTCCGACGTGTCGCATTGTTCTGCTGAAATTCTCCATTTCAGCAGAACAATCGATTCCTACACAGAAGTGATACAGAGTGGCTCTAGAAGCACTATTCTGTATTTAGACACTTCCGCTGGCCACTTAAATCCCCAGACATGAACATTATTGAATATATATGGGATGCCTTACAACGTGCAGAAGAGATTTCCACCCCCTCTTACTCCTACTGATTTATGGTGTCATGGCCTCAATTACATCCAGCACTACTTCAGACATTAATCGAATCCATGCCACGTCGTGTTGCCTCACTTCTGCGTGATCGTGGGGCCCTACTCGATACTAGGCAGTCCCCCATATGACAACCATGTTCCCTGAAGTGATCACATATATGTGATTATGGTCCTGAACGAGTTAAGCCAATAAAAATCCAATTTATTAATAAAAATGCTGCTTTGGGAGCACATTCCTTAAAGTGATTTCCTGCAACTTTTACTTATTTGCATACACACGAATTCGAAGCACTCATGTGTGTGAATGGACAAGAAATATATTTACCCCCAACAGAAGTTATAAAATTATACTTCGTATTTTATGACACGCTTGTGACGGGTCTATCCACGTTCTTTTTAAATACTAATCCTCTTGGGAAATATCGGGTCTTCGAAGAAGATATAACTATGCAAATAAAGACGAATATAAAGTTCAAACTTTCAGGTTAGAAGAGAGAAAGAGGTCAGACTGCTAACGGCAAGCAGTGATTAATTAAACTTGTAAGTGAGGCGTGGATATTTCGTAGCTGATATTGTAATATTAAAGTTAACGATTTATCAACTAGAAATCAAATTAGATTAGGTCGCTAAGAATTAGAAGATATTGCCTAGACTTAAGTGATCTAATTATTTAATGTCTTCTCGTATCTCGCCTACCTCGTTAATTGCTTTCCATATTTGGTATTTGGGTGCATCTCTTAACTTTGGTCAACAGAATTTGTGTTGTTATTTATAACTGAGAATAAATTGAATTATTTTGAATATGGCTAGTCTTTCCGATTTTCTCACACTAATGGACTGTCGCGGAGAGACCCTTACACGCTTAAAGATTAATAGAAAGAGTGTTGAAATGACTTTTACATGCAAGAACAACCAAAGCTAAATTTATTTATTAGTGCAAGCTATTCTAGACTTGAGCCCTTACGATATTTTTAGTAGCCGTATTTCAGGAACACTAAAAGCTTAATTCTGTTGTTACTTATGCCACCTGATCGACAGTAACATCAGATCAAGGTCCACGAAATTCATTGTGGCGAAGGGCTAGAGTCTTATGCCTGTCGTTAGCCTTAACTTGGAGCGCCATGCAGGTGACACTATGATTATGCTCGATTCCCCAATTTTGATGGACAACACCCTGGAGGTGGTCAGGGGCCTCCCACCTTCTTCCTCTTCCACCAACCTCACAAGAGGACTTGCGACTCGACGGCTATTTAGAGTAGAGTGTCTTATGCGTTCAGATAAACCTGTGTTCATCTTGCCACATGAGTTCATGGATCTCCAGGACACGGTGTTGTTTTCAGGCAATAACTTCTAGTTTTTGAGGTTGTTACTTAAGTCATCTGTCCAACGGTGTCAAAACGAGGTCCACAAAATTCTTCGCAGCAAAGGGCTAAATCAGAGGTGGCCAACCCAAATGACCTTTAGGGCTACATTACAATACTGCGGCCTCATATAAAAATATATATATTTATATTGGACCCTTTATAAACACTTATTGGGGTGAAAACTTAAAACGAAATGGATTATTATTATTATTTTAATTATTTTTTTCATGTATTCAAAAATGAATAATTTAACAATAAAAAGGCAATAATCTCAAATATGCCTAGTGATAACAATAAGCAGCGCGATAAAGTCATAGGAATGCTGTGAGGGGGTTGCTACACTGCAATAATGCTCATTTCTAAGTATGTATAAAACTGACATACTTGAACAACAAACAAACAGTTATGGGATACATATGTTATAAAATACACTAAAAACAACAAAATTGCACGAAATAATCGTATTTTGTAAACTTGAAATGAATCTCAAGGGCCGCATGTGGCCCACGGACTGGCCACCACTGGGATAGATGTACGCCTGCTACTAGCAGTAGTTTTGAGCGCCATGCAGGTGACAGTACGATTTTGCTCGGTTCCACCCCAATTTTGAGGAACAGCACCCTGGAGGTGGTCAGAGGTCTTCCACCTCTCTTCCACCAACCTTACGAGAGGACTTGCGGCTCGACGGCTATTTAGAGTAGCCTCATGCCGCAAAGGCACTATACATTTACAAACAACCATGCCTTCTCAGAAATTCGAACCCAGCCCCTACGGCACCGTAGTCAGAGTCACTAGCCACTTTACCGGGATGGCCGGCAAGCTTAATTCTGAATATTATGATACTTTGACAATGGTTATTCTATCATTGAGCTTCACACAAAAACAGAAAAATATATTCAATAGTCAATAGTTCTCAAAGAAATGGAAAGAAGTGTAAGACTTTATTTAAAATTTATAAAAAAATATTGGTTAGAGCACGAGTGTCAGGATCGCACTGCTACCTGAGCCCCTCTTCTGCGTAGGTCAAAGCATATAAATGTCTCTTTGCTACCTTAGTTATCTTGTTTCACTTACTAATTGGCTCTTCTCTCTCGAAAGTTTGAGAACTCCTGATAGACATACAATAGAACGTGCGGAGTGAGTGAGTGAGTGAATATTAACGTCGCACTATTCAGCTACACGAGGGCTTTTGGCGACGGACCACGTAATTTTGAACCATGCTCAAGTGACGTGGACGACACCTGAGCTGGCACCCCCCTCTCCTAACTACCACACCACACCAATGGGAGGACGTTTCAGCTCTCGACAGATTTAACGTGCATCGCTGTCCTACACATAGAACGTGCGGATCAATTCGCCCGAAAATATGTGGTATTAGTTCTGACATTCTGTGGAATGTGCACAAAGAGTTTTCGATAGTGTAATATCTAAGACAGGGATAGCCAACCCAAATGACTTCGTGGGGCCACTTAGGAAGAACTTTACAATCCCGCGGACTGTATATAAAAATACACACTGGTGTGCAAAACTTAAGCAACAGGTGGGTTTATTGCCATAAATTCACGAAAAATCATCTGAGAGACGTGAAATTTTGAAAAGAGGGAGAGTATTATGTACGTAAAGGATGACGAAAGCATCGGCGCTGAAAAAGGAATACAACGCATATGGTATGGAATCAAACAAAAACAAGCTTTATTGAACGCATAGTATCGTGACTCATGATTGTCTATCCAACAGGAAGAACAACAAGCAGATGTTCCTTAATATGGTATATGCCCTCCCCTTACTACAATGGTTCTTTTGACCGTCTCCGCATACTCAGAACCAGCTGGTGCAACATTTCTTGAGGTAGGGTGCCCATTCCTCAATCAACATCTGTTTGAGTTGTTGGTTGTACTCCGGATGATGTGAGCGTGTGGCAATACGTCTCCCCAAAGCATCCCACACATGTTCGATAGAATTTAAATCTGGGGAGCACGCTGGCCAATCCATTCGAGTGATATCTTCACTTTCCAGCAGCTCCTCAACAGCAAGAGTGCGATGTGACAGTGCATTGTCATCCATAAAGATGAAGTCTGGGCCAATGGCACCTCGGAAAACATGCAGATGGGGAAGAAGTACCTCCTCACAATAGCTATCCCCGGTTATAGATCCTCTGTCGAAAATGGGAAGCTCAGTTCCACCGTTCAGCATAATGCCAACCCAGACAAGAACTCCAGGACCACCGTAACGATGTCTTTCCTTGATGTTACTGGGATAAAACCGGGTCCCAATCTCTCTCCAAATCAAATCGCGTTGAAAATCGCTTCTGGTACTGAACCGACTCTCATCCGAAAAGAGAACACGACTCCATTGATCAGTTGTCCAGTTTTTTTTGCTCTCTGTCCCACTGTAAACGGTGGCTTCGGTGGCCATCTTTCAACGGGAGGCAGCGTCAGGACGGCGGGTGAACAGGCCCCCTTTGTGAAGGCGTCTGGCCACAGTAAACCGCTACACTTGTCGACCTGTTGCTGTACAGAGTTTCTGAGCAATGGCGCTTGCTGACTGCTGTCGAACGTTTTTCGCCTGCAGGATGATATATCGGTCATCCTCTGCAGTTGTCGTCTTCGGGCGGCCTCTTTAACCTTTCTAACAGCTGTACCTGTGGTTTGGAACGCTTTCCAAGCGCGCGAAACGACACTTTTATTGATTCCGAACTCTGCAGCTACACTGGTGACAGTACGCCCCTCCTCCAGCTTTCCGATCATTCTTCCACGTGTGAAGTCATCCAGATGATTTCTTCTAGCCATATTTCACGAACTGACTCAATGGCACTTGCAGAGAATATGGTGAATTGCGTCTCCGTCCTTCATTTCATTCTACTGTTGAGCAGCGCGTGCCGACATCACGCGTTTTGCGTACGCTCACATCGCTTCTGACGTTTTGTTCCTGATATTTGCATACGCATGACGTTTCTACTGACTTACGTGTTCCCTCTACTGATCTCCAGACCTCCTTTTCTGCAATTTCATGGCTATCTGCTAAATGTTTACATTGTTGCTTAAGTTTTGCACACCAGTGTATATATTTATATTATATTTGGATCCATTACAAACATTTGTTGGAATGAAAATTTAAAACAGACTGATATATTATTATTATTTTCATTGTTTTTCATGTATACAAACATAGATAGTATAATAATAATATGGCAATGATCAAATAATGTTTAATTTATTTAATTATTGAGTTATCTGTTTCTCAACTCTTTCACTTAGTTTTTGCAAGTCGATCTCAATGCATGTGCATTTGCGTATCGTAACAGATGTTGCGGATTTTCGTGCGATAAGTTTGATCACGATTTATGTTTGATAAATTTCAATTTTGAAAAAAAAAGATTCGAAGTAACAGACGCAACGTGATAAAATAATAACAGCTATGAGATTTATTTAAAAAAGCACTCTTTAAGCAAAAATATTGTACAAAATAGTTGAATTTTGTGAAGTTGTAAAGAATCTCGCGGGCAGAAAAATTATTCAAGGTGGGCCACATACGCCCCCCGGGCCGCGGGTTGGACACCCCTGATCTAAGAGAATTTTTCGCGATGAGATAGCTAAAAGCTGCCTATAAATAGGAAAACATGGTGACTAATAATAAAATATTTTTTCATTGAAAAAAAAATAAAAATAAAAATTTGTTCTAAGTTATTACAAGTGCTTTAAACTTTATTTTATAAAATTTTTCACTGTGGTAGGAAGTAATACCTAATCTTTTAGAAAGAAGGGAATTAGTTTCTTAAAAAAAACATTATGTACACTACTACACAGAAAAAGTTTATTAAGTTTCACTTCAATGTCAATGTTTAATCTTTGTTAAAGCTTGATTAAAAAGAAGCACTTTATGTGTGCAGAGACATTTTTAACCGAAAAGTAAGACTCTTTTTAATCTGGAACAGTAACTATATAACAAAGGGCATAATTAAGCTTCCGGAATATGTTTACATTTTGAAAAAAGTGAATCCAATTAAAAATTGAATGAGTTTTTAAGATATAAAAAAATATTTATGGGTAATCACAGAAAGTTTGCTCAAATCCAAGATATTATCTAACTTGAGTGTACTGATAGTTTTTTACTAACTTGAATTATTTTACTAACGTTTAGTATTTAAGAAATGCAGCTAATCGTTTGATGTGTGTGCATAAATATAAATTTAATACTAAGTAACTCTTTTATGTAAATACATTGCAATATAAAATACTACCATATCCAAACTTTCTGTAATATCGTGAGTAGTTTTTAAGATTTATTTCACTGGTTTCCGTCATGGTTGTTTCTATGTGGGATTTTATGGCAACTTAATTTAATGGAATTTTTTGTAAACGTATATACGAGTATATTAAGTATATCCTTAAAAATACTGACGCACAGGTAAACTAATATAAATAAATGTAATTTTTAGAGATCTCTTTAAAATTATATATTCCATTCAATCAGTTTTAAAATTCCTCTGAGAAACATAATGTATCAATTTAACTAAAAAGTGATATTTCTTATCGTTTTTTTTTCATTTCATTTCTTTCTCATAAAATTGTAATAAAAGTTGGCACTATTAAATAAAATGTTTTTAGCTGAAGTAAGATCTATTTTTTCCTGTATAGGTGCATGCAATTTAAACATACTTAAAGGTAATGTTTTACTTGGACATTTATCAAAATAATTCAGTGTGATAAACACTTTCTCTCAGTTATATTTTCTTAAATATTTTAAAGGAATTAAAGTATTTAAAGAGAGAGATAAACAATCTAGCAAATTATTATTAATTTGATTAACATTCTCTTACAATATTTATATAAAAAATTAATAAAAGCTAATAAAAATAAAGGCTTTTTAATAATAGTTAAATTAAACTGAGAATTTAATTTTGGATGAGAATCAAAAAAATAGAAAATTTCCTGTAACTATATTATAACTTTTAACAAAAATTCAAAATTTTTGAACCAATTTAATTTAATCTTAATTTAAGAAACAGTTGGTGCGTAAAAATCAGATATTTAAGCATATTAAAACCAACGGTATTTAGTGAATAAATATTCTTTTTCGCTAAATCACACTGCATGCTTCTATTACGCTAAGAATGATCCAGCTTAAAACTCATTTCGACGTTCCGCATTTAAAGTCATTTAATTCAGTAAGGATTTTAAGTAATATTTCATTTTTAAAATATTTACTGTGAAAGTCATTTTTTTCTGCAACATAATATTGAGGTTCGTTGAATTCTTGGTGACATACACAGCTAACACTAATTAAAATGTATCCATGACTAAAATTAAAGCCAATCCGATGGGATTTTTCATGAAAGCTTACAGGTGCTTTGAAATCATTCTACAGAATACAAATGATGCACGTATCTGTCAGTAAGAGCCCCTATTCTAGAGCTGTATTAGAGATGAGGGTTAGGGTTCACATAATTTGAAACTACGGTCATTTCATGAAGACGTTACCTGAACCGAAAATTACTTCTCTTGATTTATAAGCCATTGAGTTTAACGTGCTGAAACTTCAATTATTCTGCGTGTTAGTAAAAGAACGAATCCATCTGACAGCTCAGTTTCAGCGTCCTTTATGGTGAAAGTCTTGACTTAGCATAAAATGGGGACCCTTTAATTCCTAATGATGCCCTAGTGATGTTAGTAGCGTACATTTGTAATGATTGTTTCAAATATAGACTAATGTATTTATTTAATGGAAATACAATATATACCCAAAAGATATGAATTTTTTCGTTATCTAATTATATCCCCAATAAATTTCTAGAATATTTAAAGATTAGCTTAATGGGGTGTGGTTTAAAACCTTCAGATCGTTAAAAAACTATTAAATGCGTAATTTATAGGGAAAAAATGTGGAAAAAATTTGAATGGGTAATTATTTTTCCAGTTTTTTTTTGTCTTTCCCACATATTTAGTTAAAGTCAATTAAGTTGCATTTAAATTTTGAGCGTGACAGTTAAAATCAACATCTCTTTGTATTCAATTAATATTTAAAGCTCTAAAAGTTTTGGAACATGAGAGATTTAAAGGGTATAGTTATCAGGATGTATTAAAAAATTATTAATGTAAAGTTCTTGGAAACATAGATATGTCAAATAAACATAAATAATAAAATCTTTGTATTATTTTTTTTGTCATTCTCATTATATAATATTGATGAGATCTATTGATATAAATTTCAACTGTTGTTATGTAGAATATAGATTAATGGATTATATAAAATACACCCAGAACACAAAATCCATTCGCTTTCATTAAAATACCCTTTTAATGTGACGCGACGTAGAAACATAGCCCAAACTAATAAGTTGTTTTGTGGCAGCATTAGCCCAGTAATCGTGGCCGCGGTAACCGAGTGGTCAAGGTATCGGATCGTGGCTGGTCTTGTCACGAGTTCGAGCCCAGTGCCACTAAAGATCCTACGTGTAGGAGAGCGATGCATGTTAAATCCGTCTAGAGCTCAAATTTCCTCCCTTTGGTGTGGTAGTTAGGACAGGGGGAGCCAGCTCAGGTGTCATCCTCGTCACTTGACCATGGTTCAAAATTAGGAGGTCTGTCGCCAAACGCCCTCGTGTAGCTGAACAGTGCAACGTTAATATTCACTCACACACAATAAGATATTTTATCATTTATAATTGAGTTATTGAATGCCACACACACACAATTTAGTCAAGGTCACGATCAAGTTGTATTTAACTGCTATTCACATTAACGCAAAATTGTATCATTAATTTCTTACTTAAAAAGATACAACTGAATCTTTTACTGAAAGATACAAAGAACTGAATCGAATTTAATTCTTTTCTAATATTAGGATTCAAGTGCATGAATAATTTGCTTTATCCTTACTATAAAAATGCAATTTATATTTGGAGTACTTGGTATTAGCTACATAACATTATATTACGATGCAAAACTTCATTTTTATAAGCATGCTGTCCTGAAATTATAAAAAAGAGCATTTTACCAGATCTCACTTTTGTTAGAGTCCACTCACTCTTCTCCTTTGGCGTTGACTTCCCCTCAAACCTGTTCTTAGTCGATCTCTACTAATGAAACAAATATGCCTGCGAAGATTTCAAGCCTGTAGGTCTAAAAACTCAAAAACGTGAATGTTTTCTATAACGTCCCCGCGATAACTCACCCTTGAGATACAACTTCCACTAAACTCGTTCTTAGAATTCAATGGAAGAGTGATGTGTATGCAAATGTAAGGACCATGTCACTGAAGGTCACGTTAGCGCTCACAAAATGTGTGAAATCAGTGCCCAAAGTGTAGCGCAACTTAGAAAATAGGATGAAATTCAGACATTCGCTGCAATTACAGTAGGGTCATACGTGTAAATATGGCTATAAGGATTCAACAGGAATACTTTGCATGAAGTAGAATGATGTGCAAACTTTATAAGGTGTATAACTTCACGAGTGTTGCCCTCTTATTTAAGTGGGAAAGAGAAATTGATAAAAGTATTGAACCAAGAGCTTCAAAAGTTTTTTAAGGACGTGAATAGTGTTGAAAAATTTTGGTCGTGCTCAGCCAAAACGAAGACAAATTCAAGTGATGACTGATGTATCATCATACAGGCAAAAAGACCGAAATAAGACAATCAGCAGAAACCAGAGATGCTGAGCAGCATTACTTAGCTGTTGCGTAAGGCAAACAGATAAATATGTCCGAATTTATTTATTATAGTCAGATACATTCATGAAAAAAGGCACCCGCATTTTACCACCGTTCAAAATGCAGCGTACCTTTGATTGAAGTCCATTGGTAGCAACTTTTATTGTGATGCATTGAGCACTAAGGCTTGACATATCATTAATGATGTCATATTACTTTTATGGCTGCGAGTTATTTCAGTCTGAGAATCAATTTTCTTCGTCAGTTGAAAGGACCAGAAGTAAGGACAGACATTCATCGTACTAACATTTATAAAAGAGACTGCTGGAGTGGTACTGGCCTGTTCGTGCCGGGAGGTATTATGATGAACACATATCGACAGAAGTACAATTATCGACTGTTGTTATCCGTGATAAGTTATCCTTCCCCATGTACATTTGTTTTGAGGTACCTTTGTTTCAATCTATATTTTTATAGAGGACAAAACACAAGTATACAGCTCCCATGCTATTCAGGAGTTTATAGAAAGTGAAGATATTCGTAGCAGAATGAATTGGCCAGCGGGATCTTTTCATTCAAATTTCACTGAACGTGTGTGCAATATTTTGGAGAGACACTGAAAAGTCGATCGAATCGGATGAAGAATGTGAGATAACTGACAGAGATATCATTGAGGAATGGGGACTCTTACCTCAAGAACTGTTGAATTATTAGGTGTTGAGTATGAACGGACGGTGCCATGCAACCATTTGCATCTTGAAAAGATTCCTTATTTACCATAATTCATTACTGAGGAACTTTGATTTGTTGTTCTCTTAAGTGACTATACAATGTTTCGTGCAAAAGCAATTCTGTCAATAAATACTTTTACTGCTTTGTTCTATGCTGCATGTGACCCATTAATTTTTTTCACCTTTATGTTTCTTCATTTCTTGGCTACCCTACAGAATGAATTTTATATCTTCACGTTAATTTTTTGCGTAATTACCACAAGATAAAAAGGTTTTTAAGTTTTGCTCAATTGTGTGGACGTCAAGTAGTAATAAAAGTTATATGGATATGTGCAAAGGGATCAACTGGTGAAAATTTATACTATTTTTTAAATTATAATAAAGCCTTCATAATATTCTTCATTTTAACTTTAGGTAAGAAATTGCATCCGTTGGATTCACTACAAGTATACAATTATTTAACACTTTGGAGATTAGAAAGAAGAGCAGATCCAGTATTGCTAAGAGAGAACAAAACTTTTTAATAAATAAAAATAAAATATTTTTTAATTCTTTTCGTCTGAAATCGTAATCCAAAAATGTGTTGTCAAGGAGACTTGTAGCCGGAATTCTACCTCATGTTTTTAGGAGAACACATCACGATCATTATTAGAATTCCCGGGAGGGGCCCAAAGGCATAATTTGGGGGCTAGAAATTGAATCAAACTCGAAATGATTACAATTCAGTGAAATTAATAGTTTACTTTTATTATAATTAAACACTAAAACTGACTATGTAATATGCAGACGAAACGAGTGAAAACTGATGAATGAACTGTGATGCTTATCTGAACGAAATGCAACTAGTTGGGTTTGGTGATTCAATAACGGCCGGAATGTTGAATTTAGAACGCTGATATGACAGTGTTGCTATAGGACACACTGACACGAATAAGTATGTGGTAACATCTTCGACAGTTATTTACAATCCTCCATAATCATAAAGTGCTAACTTAGCTTTGTGACATAGCCATCTGTCGATTGCTATGACGTGTTGGATCGCGTAAGTTAGGGTGTGGGATTATCTGAAGGATAGAGACACATAATTCTTAATACAACTTTTATTAAGAATAACTTAAGTGCTTATCTATAATGAACAACTTATTTTAGGTGAGAATAAACCACAAAGTAAGCCAATATATTTAAGTCAACGCACAACTAGATCATTTTATCTAAATATTATTGATTATCTACCTAATCTCACTTTCTATGACCATATTATCGTTTTAGAAAGTAACCTTCCTACCTTGGTTGAAGACTCATCTATTCTGCTCTACTTGTAGATATACTCATGTACAATTACTCTTCCTTATAAATATTATTCTCGAAGGTGGGCGTTTCCATCTTCCTTGTGAGTAGGCCGTCTAAACACTTGTTCCGAACTGCTCCACATAAGCTTTTCTCCTAAGGGTTGCCATTCATCTCACTAAGCTTTCTATCCTTTTAAGTATATCTTATTTGCATTGTTGCTTTGTTTCTCTTCTTGGTATTGGGTTGGAAAAGTTTTGCCATTAGTAATCGTGGCCGTCAAAGAACGTAGAAGTTATGTTAGAAGAAGAACGCGAGAGATGCAGCCCCTCCAAGAAGAGGAAAACGTGATTTATTTAAGAGGTTCTCAATGCCCTTAATAGAATACATGCCTAAATTTTTATTTCTGAATCTCATCGCTTTCTAAGTTTTATTTAAATTTTAACCTTGAATCCTCTCATTTTAACTTCTATAATTTCCAATATTTATCTTGATTTTAATTTTCATTATTCATCGTAGAATTAAATTTAATATTCAACTTAATTTTAAATTTAAACTCGTGACAGATACACAATAAATTTTATTAGCTGCTGAACTTAAAGGGTGTGTCTCTAATAAGACCCAATCATTTACCTTAATTTGTATATCTCGTCTTCGTCTAATATAATATCTTTCCCACCTTTCCTGCTTAGTCGAGCTTCATCAAAGATTTTTTTGATGTTTCTAACTGTGAATTCCGATCCATCTGAAATCATTACAAATTTTTGAAATAAGGGAATCAATTTTCGACCCAAATATAATTCCGCAGGTGATTTTCCCGTTGTTTCATTCACCGCCGTACGAATAGAGTAAGTAAACTCACACCCAAGTATCGTGTTGATCATTAACATAATTTGCAATCATTTGCACTATATCTCGATTAACTCTTTCAGTCCGATTTGCTTGTAGCCTATATGCAACAGTCTTCACATGCCTTATGCCTAATCTTTCACTTAAATGTTCAAAAATTTCGGATATAAATTGGGGACCGTTATCACTTATTAATTTTAATGGAGCTCCAAAACGCGATATAAAGTTATCAAAAAAAATATCCGCTATTATACGAGACGAGGCCTTTTTAAGAGGTATAATTTCAGCCCATTTGCTAAAATGATCGGTTATTACTAAAATATAGCGATTACGTCTTATTCTCGATATAGGATACGGGCTAACAAATCTAACGTCACTATCTCATTTGGATAATTTGAGTATAATCGGATTTAATCGACCAGCTGGTAACGCGTTTTTATAGTTATTAACTTGCTTTATATGGCATGTAGAGACATATTGATTAATGAATTTACTCATATACGGAAATAACAAACGTCCCGAATTTTTATGATACGTTTTAAATGCCCAAATGCCCTGCAATTGGCTTGTCGTGAAATTCTCTCATTATTTCATTCCTTAAAGATTTTGGAATGTATACCCGCATTTTCACCTAACGACGTTGCGTGTTTCGCATGAAATAACAAACCTTCAATAGACGGAAGTCGTGGGACCCAATTCTCACATATCGTTGCATTAACGAGTTGTATCTTCAGGGTTTTCTAAATATCTATAGATATGACCTAATTCTGGGTCATGCTTTTGTTCTGTTATTAGCTGTTCCCGCGAAGTGAGTACTAAATCTCTGATTATTGCACAATTAACTTTTTCTCCTATTATACTTTCCACACGATTCCTTGATAGTATATCTGCCACCGCATTTTAAGTTCCCAGTCTATGTTCCCATTCTATATTAAATTCCGCTAATTTGAGTGCCCATCTGATCATCCTACTCGACAAATTTTTTCCATGTGTTAGGCGTGTTAAGGCAGCGTGATCTGTAATAACTTTAATTGTCATCGTTCCTAAATATGTTCGGAATTTGTTCAACGCCCATACTACTGCTAGACATTCTCTTTCGGTTACCGTATAATTCCTCTCTGCGTTGTTCAGCGTACGTGAAGCAAATATAACGGGTCTGTTTTTTTGATTAAGCACTCCCAAACCGATTGAACTGGCATCTGTAAATAACTCGAATGGCTTTTGAAAGTTTGGTAATTTTAAAACTGGCGCCTTTGTTACAGCCGCCTTCACCTCTTCGAATGCCTTTTGCGCCTCATTGGACCAGACGAATTTTTTTAATTTTCGTTTAAGATTATAAAGGGGCTCACAAAGATCAGCATAATTTTTAATAAATTTCGCGTACCACTGGGACATACCCAAAAAATTGGACACCTCTTTTGAGTTACGGGATGGTTTCATCTCTAGTATGGCTCGAACCTTTGTCTCATCCGTTTTGATTCCTTTTTACTAATAAATCCTAAATACTTCAATTCATCTCACCCAAATTTACATTTATCTTTATTTAATGTCACTCCTGCATCTTGCAACAACGAAAAAACTTCCCTTAAATGTTCAACATGGTGAGTGAATGATGGAGACGTTATTATAACGTCATCCATATATACATTCACAAACTTCCCTATCACTGGTCTTAGGATTAAGTCAATTACCTTTTGAAAATGGGGAGCTGCCCCTGATAAACCGAATGGCATCCGCTTGAAAGCATAAGTGCCACTTTTTACTACGAATGCGGTCTTGACAATATCACTGGGGTTTACTGCCATTTGAAAGTACCCACTTCTTAGATCAAGAGATGACATTATTGTTGTATAGGGGATGTTCGTTATTAAATCATCTATTAACGGTAAAGGGTATCACGGATACTTTGTGATCGAATTTAGTTTTCTATAGTCTACTGCAAATCTTTATGCTTCCTGGATTATCCGGTGGTAACCATTATTTCTTGCATAACACAACTGGTGACGCGTACGAGTTGAATTGGAACAATCGTTTCACCTCTCGTAACATTTTTTTTGTATGTCAAAATCAATTATTGCTTGTTTCTGCCGGTCATATCTGTATGGCCTGGAAACTACTGGTGGATTATCTCCCGTGTCAATTTCATGGTAGCACATAAAACATGAGTAGACCTGGTTTGTCTGAGAATAATCCCTCTTAAAACCTACTAAACAAATTTTGTAGTTTTTGTTTTTCTGCCTCCTCAATTTTGTCTTAGACAAAATCTATTTCAACATTACCTCTTCAATTGATTCAACCACCCTATTTATTTGAGAATGGGAATTTTCAACGATTTTCGATCAAAATCTAAAAACGATCCTTCCCGTCCCACTTATAAAATCAACACCTAGAATACATGGGTATTCCAAATCCGTCAACACATGGAAATGACCAAGGTCTTTCAAATTGTCTGATGCAAATTTTCAATTCTACAATTCCTATGTTTTTGGCATTTCGCTCCTGTGCTGTTATTACCTGGGCTCGCGATTTTTAATTTGCTTATAAAAAAAATATTTTCTATATACTTCTTCCGATATAAGTTTATCTGCTCCGGTGTCCCATAGCCTTTCAAAAATGTGTTATTTAATAAAAATAGGAACGTGGGGAAGCTCTACGGGTGATATACATATCGGAGAAAGCTTAATTGGTATTTCTCTTGCCGATTTCTTTTGGTTGATCTTTAAATTTTACAACATTCAATCGTCCCTTTGCATCCTATCGCCTCGACTGAAATTTTCCTCGAACCCCTTTCTACAGTCCCTTCTATTAGGTATCCTTTCGCTCATTTCGAGAATTGGTAGCCTTTCGTTGGATCTCTGATCACCATTCCTGAAATCTATTCCTCTCGAACCCTTTATTACTTTGACATTTATTCTCATAAAAATCATTTCTGCCATTATTTGGTCTACGCCCAACCTCAGAATTTCTCCAGTTTCTGCGATTAGTATCAAAATTAGGCATCTATGTGCGTTTTGACCTCGTCTTTCTACATTATCACTATTCTGTGAGGCCTTTTTAATTTGTAAGAATACCTCTCTTCAAATTGTAATATTTCAAAAAGTTGTACGTTGTTCTGCGGATTGCGAACTTCCACGTAGTCCTGGATCTGTGGTTCGAGTCACAACAAAAATGTGATCAACCAATTCCGCCTGCGACATCAGCTCTAAATTCTTATGAATTTTTTAGTAAATCGTAAACAAAGTCTGTTGGCTCCTGATTTCTTCCCTGCTGTGACGCGAAAACCTAGCCTCCAATTCTTTTCTTGTGCGATTGCGGGAAAGCTTTCACTAATTCAGCCCAGCAGGCTACGCGAAATCCGTGGCTGTATCCTTGCACACTAACACCAAATTCCAAATATTAATTCACCAATCTTGAGCCCTTCCCCTGAGATGACTTTTCAAGTAAGCACATGACAGATTACACTGGGATTTCGTAACTGTATTTGATTATCTATTGCTTCAAAAAACTCCGTTTATTCTCAGACCGGAAAAATACATTTCAGGTGTATACTAAATCCTCCTGCATTATCGGCAGAATTATGATTTGTTCCGGGCGCCAATGTGACATAGCCATCTGTCGATAGCTATGACGTGTTGGATCCGCGTAAAGTTAGAGGTGTGGAATTATGTGAAGGATGAGACATTTTATAATTCATATGCAACTTTTTATTAAGAATAACTTAAATTACTTATCTATAATGAACAATAACATTTTAGTGAGAATAAACCACAAGTAAGCCGAATATTTAGTCAGAACGCACAACTAGATCATTTATCCTAAATATTATTGATTATCTACCTAATAATCTCACTTTCTATATTATGACTATCGTTTAGAAAGTAACCTTCCTACCTTGGTTGAAGACTCATTTATTCTGCTACTTGTAGACATACTCATGTACAATTACTCTTCCTTATAAATATTATTCTCGAAGGTGGGCGTTTCCATCTTCCTTGTGAGTAGGCCGTCTAAACACTTGTTCCGAACTGCTCCACACTAAGCTTTCTCTAAGATTGCCATTCATCTCACTAAACTTTCTATCCTTTTAAAGTATATCTTATTTGCATTGTTGCTTTGTTTCTCTTCTTGGTATTGGGTTTGGGAAAAGTTTTTGCCATTAATCGTGGTCGTCCAAGAACGGGTTATGTTGAAAGTACGAGATGTCGCAACGACCAGAAAAATACCGAGCTAAGGAGGATTAACCTCATAGATATAACCCATTGTTACAGATTTTCACAAGACAAGACAGTATTAAAATCAATCTTATTAAAGATACTGATACCAGAAATAAAGAAAGCTTGACTGATACCATATTTCATGAGTGGATCGAAAACAAAGGCTCCAACAATAGTATTTTAATCTCACAAAAAAAATTCATAGTCTTTTGCATTTAAACAAAATGCGTTGAGAGCTTATCTTATGTCAATAAACATTTTTTCAACAACAATATGGGGTTACCTTATATATATTGTGTTAAAGTATTCTTACACAAGTCTCTTTTCAAGTCTCAACAATGTTTAAAATGTACAGTTTTTTTGATTAATTTTATCCAAAAAAATGGCCGTTTAGTATATACTAATATACTTTAAAATTTAAAAGTATGAACACTTTTGAATGCATTATTACAAATTTTTATTTTAAAGCTTTACATTTAAATCAAAGCAACACACACAAAAGCACTAACGTATGAATTATGTACATTTTATATTGGCCGTGGGTGGCCTAGTGGTTAGAGTATCAGACTCCAGACCGGAAGGCCTGGGTTCGATGTCCGATGCTTTCGAGTACACACGGAGTACGTGCTCGTTAAATTAGTGAGACCGAAAGTCTTGTGGGCTGTATATTTCCCTCCCCTTCTGTTCCATGCCTAAAGTGTGGAGGTGGAGATCGGTGGTGTCGCCATCTATCATTCCTTCGAGAATTTCGCCGAGCTAATTTGCACTGTCACCTGTATGGTGCTCAAGGCCAACGACAGGCGTACTTCCAGCCCCTTGCCATGATGAATTTCGTGGGCCTCGATCTAATTACGTCAGACAGGTGGCATTAGAAACATCAACAACACAATATTTGGGCGGGGCGTATGAAAAAATGTAATCATTTTGTGTTGCCTGCCTGATATTTCTTTATAAATGATAGATGATGGATATATTTCTCAAGATATTTGCGACTAAATTTAATTTGAAAAATGTATTTTCCGATGGATTATATTGTCTAACGCAACCCCATTTTACAAAATAAATATTTTACTATAAGGAAATAAACGCACACGCGCGAACACTCTCATTTAAAAATATTCTAAGGTCATACGATCAAAGATTAAAAACAATACTTAAGCAATTTTCTTAAGTTGTGACGGCTCACGCGTCCTTTCTCTAACATAACCTCTGTGTTCTTTGACGGCACGATTAATGGCAAATCTTTTCCAACCCAAATCCAAGAAGTGAAACGAAGGATAGATGCAAATAAGATAACCTTTAAAAGGACAGAAGTTTTAGTAAGCGCGATGGCAATTTAGAAAAAGTTCAGTGTCGAAAAGGTAGAGGTGTAAATTGACGGCCTACCCAAGAATCACGGAAATCTCGTCATTAATTCAAGGTACTTACCATTGTACTCGAGCCTAGATGAATATCTGAAGTGGATTGGACCGTTGCTTAGAATTCAAGGTAGGAAGATTATATTCTGAATGCGAATATATTATTAGGATTGTGTGGAGAGTAGGCGGATTTAATATAATTATATAGATAAGTGATCTAATTGCGCGATCTGTGTTAACTACGGCTACGTTTTTTGGTTTATTCTCACTTAATATAAGTTTGTTCGATATATAAGTAATTTAAGTTAAACTCTTAATAAAAGTCATATTAAGAATTCTAAAATGTCTCATCATTTCGAGAATCCCACACCTCTAACTTACGCTGAAACCCCACGATATGGTCGACAAAGATCGACCATATCACAAAGTTGACAAGTATATTCTTCAGTGAATTCCTAATTTTATAGTTTCTATAATACATTTTAAAAAAAGTAATCTTTTGTAAAATTTTAGAATACGTAGCAGTAAACATCGATTTTAGTTCCCTTTAAAAATTGCAATAAATGGATAAAATAAAGAAGCTGATTTTTTCATTCATGTGAATTATGTGTACAATATATATTAAGATAGGTGATGTAGAAAATTACTTAAAGAACATTTTTATAAATGAACAGAATGATCTATATTTTATATAAAAGTAACCTGTAATTTTTTTTCTTTACACAGAAATCTGGAATTATAAGAGACATTACCTAAGAAAAATTATTTAAAATATTACTCATTATTTATACATACACAGCAGTTAAAAGCAACTCTATTTATGTATATTTTATACAAAATATTTTAAGATTGCAGTTTCTTTTTCTTTTCTTTTGCATTTGATTGCTGCTCTTTTCTCCCAATTTTTTTAGTGTTTAAGAATTTCATTAAAATTTATACATCCTTCATAAATTTATTAATCGTATACTCATTACACCTTATAGTTTCATGATTCAAAGAAAATTACTTTGCTGAAGATAAAAAGTAGCAGCTATTAACTCAAGTTAAATTATTAATTACCTTTACATTCATTCGTTAAGCTATAAATACTATATTGCTAGATCACTTTTATTACATTTTCTGTAATTTTTTAAATTAATATGTTTCTATATATATATATATATATATATATATATATATATATATACAGAAAGGTATTTTTTAATGTAACAACTTTTACATTATTTTGCGTAAAGCTTTCGACATTGACTATTAAGAGAAACATAAATAAAAGTAATTCTCTTCAGCGTATTATTTTTTTTTCGATTAAGTTTCAATTCTACCTTTAAGCATTCATTTTTTGCTGTTAAATTTATTTGTATACCTAAGTATTTTTTTTATGTTGTAGAGAAAATTAATACATATTTATATAATATTAATTTACTTGTCCTATAGCTCCTAGGAACAAGAATTGCAGCATTATTCATGCCTTTTAGCTTCAAAATTATTTTTACTAACATTCTATAATTGTTTTAATAATTAGGAATTCAAGAAACGAAAATAATAAGCACGAGTTTTTTTAACAATGATTTCAAGATCAATATATTCCTTTGAAATTTTGATCGAACTAAAAATCTATTCAGGAAACTTGTGAGAAAACTTTTATGAAATTGTGTAAATAATTGTAGGTTAATGCCAAATCACTTAAAATGAATAATTATGGCAGTGTAATTTTAATAAGTAAAACTGTTATGCTAAGCCAACGTTACAATGAAACACAATCTAAAAGAAACAACCTCTGACAATTGATCAATAGAAAAATAATTTAAAAATATTTCTTTGTTTTTCAAAGACCTTACAAATAATATGCCACGAGATTCTCAAGAACTAAGAAAAAGGGAAAAAGTAACATAGCTTATCAATAATAATAGTAATAATAATAAAAAGAGACAGACATAAAAATGTACTTTATTGAAACTTCGAGCACAATTTGACAGAACATTAGTTGGGCCTTGTGATTTCTCCCCCTGTTTATCCTTTCTTGCCTGTAGGGCACTATATTAGATACCTACTGCTCATGGACAGCTATTACTGGACCCTCAGACAGTGACTTAATTCCTTTAGTTAAAATGAGTGAGTGAATATTAACGTCGCACTCTTCAGTTACACGAGGGCTTTTGGCGACGACCACGTAATTTTGAGCCATGATCAAGTGACGAGGACGACACCTGAGTCGGCACCCCTCCTATCTACCACACCACACCAACAGGAGAACATTTGAGCTCTCCACAGATTTAAAGTACATCGCTCCTCTACATGGCGGGTCTTAAGTGGCACTGGGCTTTAACTAGTGACATACCAACCACGATCGGATACCTTGACCACTAGGCTACCACGGCCACTCTTTTAGTAATAAAAGCCCTTATATCTAGAGAACGATGTTATGGGTGATACTGAACAGCAAACATACAAGTAACATTTGAATTTTCATCATCTTCCCAATGATTCCAACTCAAGTAGGATCATCCAGAGGCCGTTTAAGTATTGCCTACTGGTCATACTGATTCAGAAATCTGTGAATTTCATTTACATCACACAATAACTTTCAAAGAAATGCTTTGGGTGCATCTCACGCACTAAATATTTTATTTGTTTTCCCTGGACAGTATTGAAAGAAATTTATCTATTTCTATATAACACACTAAGAAAAGCTCAAGCTAAAGATTAAAGTTATTGCATAGGAAACATTTTTAAATAAAGTATGTTGAACAATTCATCATTTTTGTATTATAAAGACTGCAACATTGAATTTGATTGGTTTTGTATTATGCATCCTTCATGGCATTTTATGTTTAACATTTTAATGTAAATTTTATCAAAATAAAGAGACTAGAAATTATAGTTTGATATATATATTGATACTAAGAAACTAATGCAACAACTTCTCGTTCGATTGAAGGGATTGCAATTCGCAGGGCACAATCCCTTCAATCATTCATTCAAGCAATTCATTCGATATTTTAATTCGAATGAATGAGCTTCATTCCTGAAAATAGCTGTTCACGTGCTTTTGAACAATGGGGGCAAGAGTAAGAAACATTATTGTGCTTCGAATGATAGCCATGATTTGTAAAGGTCCAATAAAGACACTACATGCACTTCTGAACTCTCTTTTTACACTCATGTTCATAAATTAAGGGAAAAAATGTTCCGGCAAATAAAGGTTCAGAAACAAAACAAACGTGATTTATTCATACTTACTAAACCAAAGATAAAGAACAAAAATGATGAACTCTTTGTGAACGTGAGTTATTGAGCTCACTGAAGCAATTACAAAAAATACCGACTTTACAAATACTTAAAATTTCATGGTCGGTATGATGATTAATCCATTGCATATCTCTCATGCAACGAAATACAGTATGTATAATGCCTATTCATACTGAGGATCAAATTATTGAGCTGATCTTGGGGAAGATTATACTCCACTCAACAAGCAATGCTCTCCGAAGTTCCGGTACACATGTAGGAGGTAGTTGATCAACTGCAACTCGTCATCCAAGTATGTCCCATACATGCTCTATTAGATTTAAATCAAGTGAAAATTGGGGCCATTTATACGAGTGATATCATCAGATTGAAAGCATTCGTTTGTGAGGCTTTCTCGGTGAGAACGGAGGTTGTCATCTATAAACACAAAATCTATGCCCTGCTCCCTTCAACAAACGTACATATTGTTTCAGAATGCAGTTCCGATAAATCTGGCCAGTTACGGTTCCAATTTGAACCTTCTCATCTATTCTGGAGCCTAGTATAATTCTCCACCAAACGTGCAATCCTACACCACCGTATAACAGTGCTTATCAATGCTGTTATCTTGGTGGTGGTAACGGGTACCTGGCGCGTTCTTCATATGAAAGTCCGACTTGTATCAGACAGCAAGCTAAACTTGGACTCGTCGGGAAATATCACACACGCCCACTGTGATGATGACCACATTGCACGTTCTCTACTCTAGGTTAAGAGTTGGTGACAGTAAATTGCCGTGAGTGGAACACATGGGACAAGCTTGTTAGCATATAGACCAATATATCGCAAACATCTGCATAATGTTTACCTTGAAATTGTCACACCTGTGGCTACAGACAGCTGACGATACAGGTCGGATGTTCTGCTCCATCCGTTTCTTTTCGCAGTTACTGCAAAACACCGGCCTTCTTTCAGCTTTGTAAATTAAGGGGCGACATGTACTGCAATATTTATGAAATTATTGTCATATGAAATTTTTGTCCAAGTTCCTCGGATACGGTTCCTGGAATGCCACATTCTAGGTGGAGGATAATTCTACCACGTAAGAAATTCGTCACATGCGTCCTCTATTTCATAACTATTCGGTTATGGCACTGAGTGGTTGAAGTATTCTCGTGAAATATTTTACTTCTTTGCTGACATTCCGTATATATTCGTCCCTTACACTCTTGCCACTGTGAATTAATATTAGTGTCATCTGGTGACTTCCTATAATCTGCATATTATTTTTAAAGTTTGTGTGATATTTCTAAAGAGATGAAACGTTTACTCTAGAGTTTGATTTCTAAGCGATTCTGAATTATCCTTAATTATGGACTGAGTGTATTTACGAAATTTTATTAAAAAGTAGAAGCGATTCTTCATTTTCAAATTATTTATAGGATTAAGAAAAAGTTAATAATGATATTAATAAAAATGAACTACAATATTTTTACTTCTATGAATTAGTTCTAAGAATATCGATGGCAAATTTCAGTAGAGAATTAAAAATATTTTTACCTGTCTTCAACAGAAAATGAAAACCAACGAGTCTCAGTAATTGTTTCGCTTTCTTTATTTAACTTACTGAAACACTCCACAATACCAATTCAAACTGCCGTAACTAACTTTTCAAACAAAACGAAACATGTGACTTATTGAAGGATGCACAACTACGGTTATAGTCTATTGGATATCAAAAATAAGTATGCAACAATAATATAGACCCTTAAAAGGGGTGTACCCTTTTCTTTTTATTTAGATTTTTTTTGGAAGGAAAAAGGGGTTTTTCAGGCGAAGGGGTTTTGGGACCAAACGAATAACAGAAAATGTAATGGAAGTTAGTTTTAAATATGAATATCCTGTCTCTGTTCATCTTCAGTTAACTGATCCCCAAACGACCCTCCATCATACACAAATGTATACATCTATGTCATCTCCGTTCTTATCCTCACTAATTGAATCAATACAAAGGACAGCATTTGATGCAAACAGGTATTTAGATCTATTCACTGATTAAGAGACAACTGAGCTGAATCAAGTAAGTCACTTTGTTTAAAACTAGCTTAAGGCTGTCCATCGTAAAAGAGATGCCGGCACTGTTACTAAATGAGCCTTCACCCGACGTTATTTGTTTTGGCCAAGTGCGTTGATGAGGATAAATCACCAATGTTGACTCGTTTGTACCTCAAGGCGATATCATAGGGTATACTAGACATAAGAATTTGTGCAATATTTAAACATGATGGGAAGGGTACGTGTGTGCATACTCAACTCAAAAGTGATAATTAGGCCCTAGGACTCTTGAATTAATTTACGAAGTTATATTTTCTTGCAATGGGTCTTAATATTTTTTTGTTATTCAATTCCTTCTGTAACCACATGGAAACTCCAACTCTCTCGCCTCATACTTCACACTGCTTATATACTCATGTCCTACAGTTCTTGACCCTGGTCGGTTTCCTAGTTTATCTTTCGTGCCATCCAACCTGTTTGTTCCTTTGGTATACTAATTTCTCAACTTAAGGTATCCGACTACGTTCAGAACCGTGATTTTTTAAAAAACGCATAAATGGATAATTTTTTATGATATTTAGTGTCCAAAATTAGAATACATGTATAAAATTGTTTTAAGGACATTATGACAAAAAAAATTTTTTAAATACAATATTTTGGCAAAAATTAACTTAAATAAAACTTTTTTTTAAAATACTCTCCTTTTTTGAAAAAGCTTCTATTTAAAAATATTTTGCCTGTATATAGCTCAGACCCTCTGTTCAGGGCTCAACTAGAATTTTTTAAATATATAATTTAGAAAAGGGTTTTAAACCATGTTTTACGACACAACAAAAGGGGGAGAAATATTAAAAAAAAAAACGCCGTAATTATTTCCCAAAGGGTTGTAACTCTGAAAATAATGTGAATTTTTCAAAAAAATCATAGTTGAGCCCCCGTATAGTGGTTTTGGGGCTGTATACAGGCAAAATATTATTATAATAGAAGCATTTTTCAAAAGGGGAAAATTTTAAAAAAAAATTATTCTTTTCCCAAGTATTGTATTTAAATAATTTTTTTTTCCCAAAAAGTCCAAAAAAAATTTAAAACATGTATTTTCTAATGATACAAAAATAATGAATATTAAAAAATTTTTCACCCCTTTAAAACCCCTTCCCCAAAAATAAATGGGGTACCTTAAACTTTATTTTTTTAAAAACCAGAAATATATACGCGACTGCCCTAATCGTGTGTCTAAAGTAGCTAACTTAAACTTCATATAAAAATAGCATAACCTCATAAATATTATAATTATTATTATGCAATGTGTGCTGAACATGAAATCGAAACATATGATTACAATAACCACTGTGACCCTAGTAGAAGAAGAATTCAAACAAAAAAAGGTGCAATACATGTATATATCGATTTAAAACTATGTCTTAGAATTTCATGAAATGTTAAATATTTACACATAAGCCATTGACTGAAACACAGAGGAAAGAAATTTTATATATCCGGGGAAAAAAACATTGCTATGATTGCAAGAAATGCAATAAGAAATGAATAGGATAATGCTACAATATTGGAAGTAGAAGCGACGGAAAGAAGCTTATGCAGACAGTTTCAAAGATGAATAAATTTTTATTGAAATAACCATTTCCATAACAATGTGATAATAGTATAATACAATATCCTGAAAAAATGTTTTGAATATTAAAGTATATTTCACAGGAAAAAAAATCACAGATTTCATAGAAAAATACAAAGCCACTGAAGAAATTTTAATACTTGGAAACGTTCGCATTATTTTTTATCGTTTCTAAAAAAGAAAATTTCTGTGGTGACGTCATATTATCAGACGATTATTTTACTCATGATCTTTCTTTCTTTAAAAAAAATCATAAAATAAATCAATGTAAATTGAAGTACACTTTTACGACCCAGCAAAGAAAGCACAAAATTTTGGAAAAAATATTTATTTTTCAATATAATCTCCTTTTAACTCTATACACTTTTCTTAGCGATGCTCAATAATTTCGATACCCTTTTTGTAATAAGAACTATTGCTCCTCAAAATAGCCATTAACTGCCCACATCACTTCCTTCTTCATTGTTCGAAAATCTTTGACCACTGAGCCAATTTTTTTTAAGTTTGGGAATAGAAAATAATCCGAGAGGGCTTAATCCGGCGAATAGGGAGCATGAGGTAGCAATTCAAACTTTATCCCTCTCTATGCATAGTTATTTTTATCAAAGTAGGTTCAAAAATTGCGTATTTTAAATCTACATATTAAATCTCCGTTGTAGAGTTAAAATACAGAAACAATTTTTGAAAAAGAGTTTTTACCATAAAATTATGAATTAGAGAATTAAAATATAGACAAAAAAAGTGGTGTGTGTGTGTGTGTGTGTGTGTGTGTGTGTGTGTGTGTGTGTGTGTGTGTGTGTGTGTGTGTGTGTGTGTGTGTGTGTGTGTGTGTGTGTGTGTGTGTGTGTGTGTGTGTGTGTGTGTGTGTGTGTGTGTGTGTGTGTGTGTGTGTGTGTGTGTGTGTGTGTGTGTGTGGCGCGCGCAACTAAATATCAAAAAAATGAATAACCGAAATTGGGGTCCCCAAATTTTTCAAATATACGTTGCACGTGAAAATCGTAGAAAGTGCAGCGAGAGGGTTGATTCATTAATTTTATCCATTGCAATAAAGAATTTGTAAGAAGGCGCATTTTCTTGATGAAACAACGCTTTCTTTTTAGCCAGATGCAACTGTTTTTTGCTTGATTTCTTCGCTCAAACATTGAAATAAGTTCGTGCAATACTCGCCGTTAATATTTTTCCTTTTAAAGGGTTCCAAAAAAAATTATTTCATGCATCCCAAAAACTGATGCCATACCTTGAGCAATGGAACGTCTTCGTTTTTTTGGAGCCGTTTCCCCATTTTTTTTTGATCATTGTTTTCCGATTAAGGTGGCCCCATGTTTCCATTTTATGAAACGCCCCAAAAATTTTTTTTGTTGCTGTGAAATTTCCAAAAACCTAGTTGGATCCCCGAATTTTTTTGCTCAGTGTGAGGAAACACGGCCCCCATCTTGCACACATTTTCTAGTAAAATTTTCAGAAAATACCCGGTACCTCACTTTTGAAATGCTCTATTTTCTGCCGTGTTTTTCATGATGTTTCCCCCTTTTGCTTTGGGTTTTTCTTCACCAATTCTGGAGTCATCACCTCATTTGGTCGACCACTGCGATGCGTAAATAAATATTCAATAATAAAAATACTCAACTTTGAGAAATTTAATCCGTTAGAGATAATTAACAAAACTGATACTTTAAAGTACCGTCAGTCCACAAAGGTCTAAAATATTTTCATAATACGAAAAAACCAAATTGCTTTTTAATGTAGTTTTAACTCTTAAAAATGCTAAATCAGCAGGGAACACTAATATTTTACACAACACAAAATATTTATTTTTCAAGTTTATTAAATTTTTAAAATTTATTTACATTTTTTTACACATAAAAACTGCTTTTACGCATAAACTTAATTTGATGATATTCAAAGAAACACTTTTTATTTTCATTAATACACAAAAATTCATTACACCTTGTGCATTTTGAGTGAGGTTTCGATTGAATGTTTTTTAAAGCACTGCATCCTAGGATAAGAAATGCTGTATTTTCTTAACACGAACTGTTGCCTCGGTAGCCGAGTTGTTAAGGTATCGGATCATGGCTGGCCTTGTCCGCATTCGAGCCCAGTACGACTAAAAACCCGCCTTGTAGGGGAGCGATGCACGTTAAATCTGTCGAGAGCTGAAACGTCCTCCCGTTGGTGTGGTAGCTAGGAGAGAGAAGTTCCAGCTCAAGTGTCGCCCACGTCACTTGAAAATGTTTCAAAATTACGTTATCCGTCGCCAAAAGCCCTCGTGTAGCTGAACAGTGCGACTTTAATATTCACTCGCTCATTCTTAACACGAACTACTGCACCTTGAATCTTGATCGTCATCTTAAGAATCTTACGAAAATTCCAGCAGATCCTTTGCTAGAACATTTTCATTTGAAAAATCATCTGTTAGAGTACATCACTGATTTCAGATGGTAGATTCTGTAATAAATCCAAAGCCTCTTGAAAACTGAGCTTCTTTTTTCCAGACATTCTAAGAAAAGAAAAATAATAATATTAAGCAGCTTGAAAATCTTCTATTATTGTTAAATCTCAGTTACTCATAAAGATATTAAAATATTTTTAACTTTTGAAATGTAAATAGACATTTCATTTAATTGCGTGGAGAAAAAAATTCAAAGTTCAATCTTTTTTGAACACGATAAAATAAAACAATAAAAAAGCAAAATAAATAAGGTAAGCTAAAAATAAATGCTAAAAAAAAAGGCATAAGTCTATTACCTTATAGTGATGACTCTACAACACAACAAAAAAACAAATATAAGCCATACGGACGAAAAAAACTAAGTTATTGCTCTAACATCCAGTGTGCTGCCGGTACTTATAATTTCCACAAAGTTATTCAACTGTAAAATTAATTTATGCACTGTTCACTTAAAATGAACAGTTAAATCGTTTTCTAGGGTCTCCATTAACATACAAAGAAATAGCACACTTATCTTCTTACATTAACTACTTTTTCTGAACAAAAATGACAATCTTCACAATCCGATCAAACTGTCAGCTGAAGACGCAACACTTTTGCTATAAAACTATTCACCTTCCCCTCTAAAATACTCATTATAGAATCCGTGCTGCCATATATCTTGGGAGAGTGAGTTCAAAAGAATATTCCTGCTAAGTATTATCAAAGTATTCGTAAAAATGTTTGTTCAATGTAACTTTAAAGGGAGAGTGGTACTTATAATTACTATCGGTAGGTAAAGGGTTAATGTGTTCTTTTTTCTTAGTATTTTGAGTACTAGGGATAATAAACACATGTTTCCTCCTCCTATTTGTGTCCTGTCTTTCTTATATTTTATGTCATCACTACCGCACCAGGAAAGCGTTTTCAATCATGCATTGTTATATGATTTTCCATCGCCATCTTCATCTGTTCTGAAAATTTATAACCGTTGTATTGATACACCTTGTATATCTTTCATTTTATAAAATCAATAAATTGCATTATTATAATACGGTATATTTTAAAGTAACATTATAAGTATTATTTATTTTCATTCACTGATGATATTTTCTTTTATAAGTTTCTTAAGTTTGGAGAAAAGATATTCCACTTATATATATAAAAAAAGCATTATTAAATATATGTAAATTCAATTCATGTAGATTAATCATATGTTAAAAATATGTTAATCATTTATAATAATTTTTTGTTGAATAAAAACATATTTTCATTCCCTCAATTTGTTATCGTTATTCTTCTATAATTAATTTAAACCATACTTTAAGACTAATTAAGGTGTTAAACTAAAAATTATGTGTTATTTAAGCTTATATTGACATATTGATGCATACAGAACTTGATTTTGTAAAATGTCATATTTCCATTATATCATTTTTAAATTTTCATTATAACAGCTATTTTTATTACATTAAAGAAGGGAAAATAGTTAAAAAGGATAAATGGATTTTCATGTCTATCACACACACAAAAAAAAATGAAAAAAATTTGTAACTAAAAAAATTAGTTAAAAACAATCAAACACTTTAAAGACATTAGTTTATCGATATACAAGCTATTATTTCAAATAACGTATCTCTATATTGACAAGTGTTACTTAACAGCAAATTAAGCACATACTATTAGTTAACTATACTGTAAAGGCTTACAAACATATAATTTTTCTTAAACAGATCAATTTATTAGTATTGATGTTTCAGTAATGGTTGACATTTGAAATTCTTTTAAACTGCATTATATCAGATAAGTTTTAATTGCATTCCAAAAGGCTTCATTTTTGAAGAAAATTAGACTTTCTTTAATGCTGTAAAAGTTTCTGAAAATTGATTGATGGATGAAGATAGAAGAGCGAAAGACGATGAAGGGATCCGTGGAATGATGCAGTAAGTTTCTGAGGAATCAAATAACGTGATATTGATCGCACTGCATCAGTACAGAAAATGGATTCCGTTGGAATACGATTTACATTTAAGATTTCAAATTTACAGAGTATAGTTGAAAAGTCAGAATAACAGGATATTTGTTCCAAAACAACTCGATCTTTTTAAGAATATTTTGTGTGTGTACAGTTCCCACTAATGTAGGAATATTTTAATTGTATTGTTCAGTTATTGAATTTCAAAATTTCATTAAATTAAAGGAAATATTTTCTGCACACAAGATAGCAATCTCGTTTTTAAATGGAAATTTAAATGAGTGAATGAGTGTTAATTAATGTGACACGAAAAAGCAACATGAAAGCTTTTGGTGACTTATCTAATATTTTTGAACCGGTGACACATGAGTTGGCACTCCTCTTTCTCCAGTCTACCACACCACACCAATTATAGGACTCTGAGCCCCTATAGATTTAAAGTGTATTAGCCCCTTTACACGGCAAATCTCCAGTAGTACAGAGATTCAAACTCATGAAACGCCGGCTACAAGCTCGTGAGAAGATAATGGAAACGGGAACCAATACGGGATGACAATCGGTTAACAGGTTGTTGTTGCTACTCTACCTGATCGCAAAGGCCAGATAGAGGCTCACGAAACTCATGGCAAAATGCTAAGTTGTACGCTTGTTGTTATCCGTAGCTTTGAGCACCATGCAGGGGACAGTAATAAGTAAGTTTAATTTTGTATTCGAAATTATGATCTGAAATATGAAACATGAAGAAATAATGAGATAGCAGGAAGAAATAAAAAAGGAAAACTTGTATCTTTAATATTTTGCCACATTTTTTCCCCAAAACATATTAGGTGGCTCTAGTGATACGCTGGCTACGAGTTCTTGACTGTAACCCCTAGACTTCCGCCACCATGTACGGAAGTTAAAAAGGATACGATAATTTTAACATCTTATGAAGGCAAATCTTTATGAATAATGATAATTATTATAAAGAAAAAGGAAGTTCTTTTGTTGTAAAATATTGCACAAAAATTAGTAGCTTTCAATTAAAAGCTAGTTAGATACATTTAGTTGGGATTTAATTCTACGCACAGAATAAAAAAGCTTGAGGGTAACCATAAATATTGTATTAATTTTTGTAAATTATTATCCTGTTTAGCGGACATATGTGTAAAAAAAATTTTGGAAATTATAGCATAAAAAATTAAAGTATACTGTTAAACACCATGAGTGTAAGAAAACATAATTTTAGCTATTGAAAATATTAAAATGAATATTTAATATTTGATATTAATAAATACGGAAGTCACAACACACATTGTTTACTTAAGGAGGTTACGTGTTTTCTAAAAAATTGTTACGGATTTAATTTATAAGCATTTAAATATTTAAGTATTATACCTAGAAAATATTTGTTGAAAACCTGAGCAATTAAACGAAATTTTTGGAAAAAGTTAGCTATTGTTAATATGAGCATTTAAAATAATTTATTTTTCGTATTTTTGGCAGAAATAATTACTTTCCAGTTAAATTTAATTAGTTTACATTTCACATGTACTTGAAGGAAACTTAAAGTAATTTGAAAGGAAATAAAAATTATGCATGGAAATGAGTTAAAGATAAAATAATTACGCATCGGTAAGCTTCTTTTTATTATATTGAAAATTTTAATCAAATTAATTAAGTTTATATACATGAATTATAATAATACATTCGTTTAAAAAAATCAAAGCACCAAAAAAGAGTTGTCTGATTTTGATAAAATTAAGCATGCAAGGACATCTAGATTGAGCACGCAAATGATCACATTTTCAAGGCCAATGAACATGAATTGTGGTCGTTCCGTGCATTTCTTTTGAGCAACTCGCTAAGTATAAAATCAGCAATATCTTTTTTCGTTTTCGCCGTTGTGATTCCCTAGAAAAAAACGACTGATGCCATCACGACGTTTTCGAAAACCTTATAGACAACGGAATGACTTCGAACGTAGTCGCATCGTCGGAATGTGAAAAGCTGGGTAGTCACACCAAGCAATAGGTCATCAACTGAAAGGTCCAAACACAGCTATGTAAAAGTGCTGGCAACAATAGTTGCTGCGAGGAACTTATCGACGAAAAGAAGGCTCTGGAAGGCCAAGATGCACAAATTCGAGGCAAGATCGGATGATCAGTCAACAGGCCTGAACTGCTCCAACGGTATTATTGTCTATTATACAACGTACTATAGCCTCTTCCCTACCCCCGTACCCTTCCACCATTTCATGGCGTTTAGCTGAAGCGGGGTCACGCTCACAGCAACCTTAAAGATGTCTGCCTTTGACCCCACAACATCTGGAGGGGTGTCGTAGCCGATCACTATGGTTGTCCTCAGACTGGCACCGCATTGAGCTCAGCAATGAATTCCACTTTACTCTTAAAGCAGATGACCATTGTCTCCGTGTCTTCTGACGCCGAGGCCAGATGTCTCAACAAGCCTTTGTTTTACAAAGGCATACAACAATAACGCTGATGGTGTGGCATTGCATACTACAGCAAGGCAACTCTAGTCATCCTCCATACATCTTTAACAGCTCAACGATATGTTGATACCATCCTGCGGCTGGTTGTATTACCCTTCATGGCACGTTATCCAGGTCCAGTTTCCTACAAGATAATTCCAGGCCCCTACCACTCGCATATCTCTGGACTACCTTCGTGCCCTTAATACTCTTCTTTGGCCAGCAAGGTGACCAGATCTTTTACCAATGGAACAGGTCTGGGACATGGTAGAGCGCCAGATTTTGGCACCCCAAAATATTGCAGATCTGGAGCAACAACTGGTGAATGCCTACAAAATTTATCGCAGGATGACACTAGGAACCATCACTCTTTACTGAGGCGTATATATATATATATATACGTATAATGTTGTAAAATTGAAAATAACTCCAGGAAGAAATGACCATAAAAGTATGCAGATTTCATCACCTCGACATATAATTTGAATGATGTAAAACTGGTGAAACTTCGGCGCACATTGAGTAAGATTCAATGGAAGTAACTATTAGAATGGATAATATCCGTGTCGTTACTTATGGCAGAAAATTTTTTTTTCAGTGGTCATATTTTAAAATAATTAATACCAGGTCTCATCAAACGAAGGTAGATTCAGCAGAATATCTTACAAGATCCTGTGATTGTACAAAAAAAAAGGGCTGTTTTGTCTATTCGCCAAATATCAGTTGGCACTCACCTAAACACGTCCATGGTACATAGAGAGTGTTAAAGATGGTTGGAACAGAATCAAGACGCATCTACAGATGCTTCCACCGACAAGCGATTGTAGCTCTTACAGCCAGATACAGAGCACTCTATATGTTCCCGTATCAACCCTTCTGACGTTGTTACCACTCTTTGTTAAGAATATAATTTCAAAATAGACATAACTTATTGTATATTTCTGTATAATCGCCCTCAATTTTTCTTTAAGGTATCCGACTACGTTCGGAACCATGATTTTAAGAAAGCGCATAAATGGATAATTTTTATGATATTTAGTGTCACTTAGATTAGAATACATGTATAAAATTGTTTTAAGGACATTATGACAAAAATTTTTAAATAGAATATTTTGGCAAAAAATTAACTTAGAATAACTTTTTTTCCAAATGTTCTCTTTTTGTAAAACATGCTTCTATTGTATTAATATTTCGCCTGTATATAGCTCACACCTCTGTACAGAGGCTCAACTATGATTTTTGAAAAATTCGGATTATTTTCAGAGTTACAACCATTTGCAATAATTATCGGCGTATTTTCTTAAAATTTCTCCCTTCTGTTTTCGTAAAACATGGATAAACCGACTTCCAAATTATGCACTTCAAAAATCCTAGTTGAGCCTCTGTGCAGAGGTCTGAGCTATATACAGGCAAAATATTAATACAATAGAAGCATTTTTTACAAAAGGAGAACATTTGGAAAAAAGGTTATTCGAAGTTAATTTTTTCCCAAAATATTGTATTTAAATAATTTTTTTTGTCATAATGTCCTTAAAACAATTTTATGCATGTATTCTAATCTAAGTGACACTAAATATCATAAATATTATCAATTTACACGCTTTTGCAAAATCACGGCTCCGAACGTAGTCGGATACCTTAACATTATTTGAAAATTTTTTTTGTAAAGTTTTTAAAAAGGTCCTTATCATTTTTTTCATAGAAACCTATAGATGAGGATTAAGTATACATATTTTTATGTAGAGAATAATAATAAAAATATAAAAATTATTTAGGGTTACATATTTGTTTAACTATAATTAATATCTGAACACATCTGCCCAATTAAATGCATACGTTTTAATTATGCACTTATTAAGAAAGTTAGAAATAATGCATATTGTTTTCAAAAAGTTAACGATAAATCTTTGAACACAAACAAAATAAATTACATTTGCAAGTTTTCCAAGCCTTATTAAATAGAGATTTTTTTTGTCATTTAAATAAGCACCTCAATTTTAGTAAGATATTTTTGATGAGTATTCATTAAAATAATGAAGATAAATTTGTGTTATTATCTGCAGAGAATTGATTTCCTTTCAATTTCAATAAAAGTAATGATATTTCACTTCGAAAAGATAGCTTTATGACCAAAGATGAACTCAAAATTTATTTCAATGGATGGAAACTTTCATTAAATCCACGAAAACCTAAATGCATTCTTGAATTACACGCATTTGCATCAGAAAGATTTAGTGACAGATAACATTAAGCATTCAATCAGAATAAAATGCTGTTATGATGATACGGTTATAAAGCAGTGCTTCTCAAACTTTCAATATTTGCGACCCAATTTTCAATCAAATTTTTCATCGCACCCCTTTTGGCACAGTAACAATGCAATATAATAATGTACTTGACTCTAAAGCTACAATACGACTTTGATTATAAACCGTACAAATTATCAAGATACGTATAAAGTTTGAATATAGTTTTGTATATGACATGCCCAAGGAAATCACTACTTATTATTAAACGTTTGCTCTTAACTTAATACTGATGATTTATTATCAAATACATTGTGCAGTACTCTGATACATTTATAAGTATATTATATTAGTGTAAATGTGTCAGAATGTATTTTGTTTTGCTACTTTTTAGTAAATTAGTTAATTGTTTCTTTTTAATTATCTTTTATTTTCGACTTTTCGATATGCTCGTCACCTTCCCACGTAGGGTTATCACGCCTCCCTAGGGAGTTTTGCACTACAGTTTAAGAAATGTTGTTATAAAGGATTTTGAAATTAAAAGGAAAATAAATTTTATTATTGATAGCTTAGTTGATAAATATGCATATTGCACATTAATCTTTTTCCAATAGTTACAAAAGATATAAAAATCACAATAAATAAAACTCAAAGTATTCCGGAAAGTTGTTCGAGTTCTGAAAGAGAAAGATAAAATTTGTTGGAACCATATTGAAGAAATTTTAACTCTAGAAACAGTATTAAAAAGTTTAATTTATATTCGAAAAGCAGACTTCTAACAAATATTATTTAAAGTGTTTTATATCACAATGGCAAAAATTTACAATAATCAATGACTTTCTGCTTTTAATTGTGTCCTTTTGCATAATATATTAATTTTAGTATAAATGAAATTTAAAAACATCGCATACTTTAATTGAACTATAGTATTAGTCATCAATTTAGTTGCTACACACCTTAAATTTTTAAACTTGTAAATCAGCTAGAAAATTTTTTTTCTTTATCATCAAAATTTAGTATTTCAATTATTAGTATGCAAGTTATTTCTACAATTCAAGAAAATATTTATAAATAGTATTTTCAAAGATTATGTGAAGAAAAATTCAAACTTTTTTCTTGTGTTGCTTATTTGAATTAGAACAGGATAAATATTGAATAGGTAATTCTGTAGCTAAAAAGTTGTAGTAACTAAAAATTTACTTTTCAGAAATTTTCAGCTTTTATGAACAATAACAGAGTGTGTAACAAGTCTGCCAGGACAGTTGCATCGTTAAGCGGCTAGTTTCATTGCTTGAAATTCGTAGGGCAGTGTTTCTCAAACTTTCAATATTTGCGACCCAGTTTTCAATCATAATTTTCATCGAACCCCCCTCCATGCAATAACAATGTATTGAGTGTAATAATAATGTACTTTCATGTTAAGCTACAATACAACTTTAATTATAAACAGTACAATTATGTATTAATTTTTTTATTTGACAAGCTCATGGGTCACTTATAATTATTAAAATTGTTTTTAAGGTATGTGACTGCATTCAGAGCACTTTTTTTGAAATATATAAATTTTCCACAAAATAAACACTTTTTTATTTGAAATGGGGCATAAAACTAGGAATTCAAGTACAATTTCCACAAAATTAAAAATAAGTTTGGAAATATTAGGCATTTTAGGTGAAATTTTAGTGAAAATTGCAGTTACGCTAAGCCTTGTATGGAAGATTCTTATTAATATATTCAAATAATATTTATACAGTACATAAATAATATCATTATCTGTGTTTAGAGCTATAAGATTTGTAATACTTTTGAATGTTTTTGAAATACGTCATTTTTTACGCAAAAACACAATTTTTAAAAAAAATTAATGATTTTTTTCACAAAAAGAGCAATAAAGTACATAAATATATACACAGAGATTATATTTTGATTCATAACACAGATAGAACAATATAAAACATGTTCTGAATATTTGAAATCAATATCTTAAAATTATTTTGTGTTGGGATCTACTTCCGGTTTTGTAAACTCCATTTCCAGTTTACTAATCATGCTATAACTTTGCTTCGAAATATCGTAGAAACAAAAACAGAGTGTTTTTGGAATCTTAAATGTATGGGCTAGAAAATAAAATCATAAAAAGAATTTCTCAAATTTTCACCAAACCTGCGAATTTTGGATAGTCACATACCTTAAGTTAGTATTGAGGAATTAAAGATCAAATACGTAGTGTAGTACTGTTACATTTATAAGTATATTATGTCCTTGTAAATGTGTATTTTTTAATACTTCAGAATGCATTTTGTTTTGATTCTTTTCAGTAAATTCATAATTTTTTAAATAACTTTTTATTTTCGGTATACTCACGCTCCCTGATAGGATTATCACGTCCCCCCATAGGGGGCGCGCCCCACAGTTTGAGAAACGCTGTCGTAGGATATTAAGCAAAGAAAATGTCAGAGTGCTTTTGTTTCACATTCGGAATTTTGTGATTCAAGAAATAATATATATAGAAGGAAAAGAAGTATTTTAATAATATAAAACGAAAAATGCTCTTTACATTAATACCTTTATTTAACATGTTTGAGGGACTTTTTCGTTCCCAGTAAAAATATAGGGTGAATACTTGAAGAGAAAATGAAAATAAAAATTATTGTAGGAAAATACTTAAGTGTCAAACTTTTAATTTACTTTACATGATGTAGAAAAAAAAGTTGTAGTTTCTAAAATGTCTAAACTCAAAGAAACAGGAATAATAGTTTTAGGAAATTCTAGGGGTCTAACTTAAACAAAAATGCTCAGTCAGTGTAAAAAAAAAATTACTGCACAATATCATGCAATTGTAGAACAATTTTTTTTTTTTATTTTAGTGTAATGAAAAGGCAAATATCAAGAGCATGACGTCAGACTTGTGAGGGCGTGCAAAACGCATGGAGTCAGCGTATATAATAGTGTTAAGAAATTTGAACAGGTGAAAAAGCGCATTTCAGAAGGAGTGAGAATATTGAAGAAATCCAAGATAAACTCGGATATCAAATTTACATTTATATTTGACTGAGATTTAAATAATGTATTTTATTTTGAAAAAACTGTGACTTTTATGCATATTGGGGAATTTTTGGAATGCTGATGCACTTTATAAGTTCGCTGGCTTAAAAACCAAGCGATAATTCTTAAAATATTTACATAATTTTTTAACATATAAGTCTTGCTCTTATTAATACTAATTATTATACTAAATATTTTCTCCAAAATTTAGTAGAGGCAAGGAATCTTGAAATCCATTGAATTTATATATATCAATTCTTTATTTCAGATATATGTTTACTTTATCCGTTATAGTATAATATAAACATTCAAACATGGTTCTGATGAATAATGTATTCAAATTAGAGAGTGGCTAATTCTGAGGTAAAATTACGAAATTAAGTACATGGATTATTTACTTCAATAATTATATAAACATAATTTCAAACCATAATATTTGATATAATTATTTCTCTTTACTAGGAGATAGTGTTTAATTAAAGTTAAATAAATGGATATTTATTTACAAAACTTTATATTTGAGTTATTAATATAGTTAGTGGCGCAGATTTAAAATTTTAATTAATACACATGACAAATCTAAATGAAAAATAATTTAAACAACTTCCGTATGCCTTATCGTAGATGTTAGTGTGAAACATTCCTATTCCATAATTACAACAGAAATTGTTTTAATCTGTAATTAGCTTATAAGCGATAGCGTTTATTATATAAACGCAAACGTCTGAAAAAATAGTACTCCTTCCGTTTTACAATCCTGATAAATTTGATCTGCTTATAATTATAATATAACCATATTCACTTTTGAATACTCGCAATTATTACCAATTGTTAATGAGGAATATAATATTCGTTACATTTATACGTGATAGAACAATCAACCTTCTGCATTTAAGATGCCAATTATAATATTTTAATAACAACAAATGTATCATTTGCAATATTTCTGTTATTATGAATGACTAGGAATATCCGAATGCTAAGCGTTTGTACTAGACCATATTTTTATATTTCATTTTCAAGACAATATTTTAACGTATCTTAAGTTAACTACAATAGATTTTCCAATTTGTTTCATAACTGATAATTATTCATTGCAGCGTTATTCAAAAAGTGAATTCTTCCTTAAACGTTTAAGGTATCCGCGACTACGTTCGGAACCATGATTTTAAAAAAGCGCATAAATGGATAATTTTCATGATATTTAGTGTCACTTAGATTAGAATACATGTATAAAATTGTTTTAAGGACATTATGACAAAAAAATTATTTAAATACAATATTTTGGCAAAAATTAACTTAGAATAACCTTTTTTCCAAATGTTCTCCTTTTTGTAAAAATTGCTTCTATTGTATTAATATTTTGCCTGTATATAGCTCAGATCTCTGTACAGAGGCTCAACTATGATTTTTGAAAAATTCACATTATTTTCAGAGTTACAACCATTTGAAATAATTATCGGCGTATTTTCTTAAAATTTCTCCCTTTTGTTTTCGTAAAACATGGATAAACTGACTTCCAAGTTATGCGTTTCAAAAATTTTAGTTGATCCTCTGTACAGAGGTCTGAGCTATGTACAGGCAAAATATTAATATAATAGAAGGATTTCTTACAAAAGGAGAACATTTGGAAAAAAGGTTATTCTAAGTTAATTTTTTGCCAAAATATTGTATTTAAATAATTTTTTTTGTCATGATGTCCTTAAAACCGTTTTATACATGTATTCTAATCTAAGTGACACTAAATATTATAAAAATTATACATTTATGTGCTTTTTTAAAATTATGGTTCCGAACGTAGTCGGATACCTTAAAGCTTGTCAGACAGAAAAAGATGCGAAAAAGATATGTATCAATATTTTTTCAAGGCTTGTGCTTAAGCATTTTGACTGATTTATTCTCCTTTGCGATATTTTGAATGAAGTGATGGATGTTAGTTTTTGCACTTTTTGCAACAAACTTTCCCTTTGTACATTAAAAAATTGGTAATTCTGTGTGGAAGCAAGCAAAGATTACTGTAGTAAAGGATTACGCTTCTATGACAATGGGAGATATAGCTTCTGCAGTTGGTGTGAAGTGTATTGAGTTCTGACAATACATTAAATTAGCACATAGCTGTAATTTCACATATTTTTAATTCTTTACTAAGCCTTAGCGAGTTTAAATAATCGGTAATAAATAGCTAATTAAAACTAAATTTAAAGTAAAAACTTAAATTTAGGTAAAATCACTAAATATTAAATATAACATTCAAATTAAATCCACGCTGACAAATTTCGCACCAAAATTTTATGCATATCTAACTCAGTTAAATTTGCAGTTACTATACAGGTATATAATGCGTATGAATAAAAATAAATTGAGGCTTTGCAACTTTGCCCCAGATTTAAAAAGACAATGTTTACATTTCTTTGTGTCAAATGGGTGTGGTTCATAAGCCGATTATTTTTTAAAAATCATTTTAATGTACTTCTAATTCACATAATGGCTTGTATGTTATATCATTGGGAAGGTCCTGATTTGGAGATTTTAGAAATGTCAAAAACCCAAAATCGATTTTCAAAAGGTTATTACCCTACTGACAGCTCTTAAAGGAATTTAAATCATCTTCCTCCAAAAACAAAGAGGAAAATATGGGTACAGACGGAAAACTACTTCAAGAACTGATAAAGTCCAAATAAAAAATGAGTAAAATTAATTCAAAAAAAGTGCTCAAACTTTAGAAGAGGTTTATTGGGAAATGAATTTGATATTAGTAATTCATCTGTACGCGCGCTTTGGTCTTCTAGAAGCTGGTCGGAGAGCAAAAAGACCAAAGAGAAAAATGCAATTATTAACTTCTAAAATGTAGAAATAACGTTTAACATGAAACCAAAAAAATTAAATTATAGATCGCTGACGACTAGAAAAGGTAATTAGATAATTAAGTCAAATGATATATATATATATATATATATATATAAACTCTCGCTGGGCACAACTCGAGACTTTATTAATCGAACTGTATATTTCTTTAGCTTATGTACAGCTACGGAAAAGTTCCAGAACTATTCATACAGAATACAATAAAAATTATGCAAATAACTACAATTACAGGTAATAATAATGAACACTAGAATCCAAAGGCATAACGTACACCCCAGCAACCTCTGCATTGCGGGGGGCCAGGGACTCTCCCAAAGCTTGACTGACAGTGTACATATTTGGGCTTGGGGCCCAAAACCTGAGTTTGCAGGGGGGCCCTGATATTCTCCGTTAAGCCACTTCTAGAGCCTTCTAGAAGAAACTAAAGCCAATATAAAGAAAACAAAAGTTACTTCAGGAAAATCACTTGCAGTCAAGCTCAATCTCACGATCTACCGCTTTGGAGTCTGACGCTCTACCAACCGAGCTACGGTGTCCACGCTCGAAGCGCACTACAATATTAATTCTGGTTTATGAGGGAAGTGTTATACGAGATGCCAGGGGGGGAACCTGTGCATAAGATCTACTGTCAAGTACCCTCTGAAACAGATATTTGGAGTTTTTTTCACGGCAAATACCTGGAAGTCAAGTTTCCATTCAAGGTATCCTGAACTCAATGAAATACTTAGAAGTGCAGTAAGACCCCGCTTAACGCGGGGTATAGGTTCCATCAAAGTAGAGCGTAATATGAAACAGCATTAAACGAGGTTATCTCATCATGTAAATAATGGAGTTATAGGGGAAGATGGATAGAAAATAGGTCTCCTATTTTACCATTAAATTTAATAATTATGTTTTTGATAAGAATAGAGCAAAATTTATTTCTTACAAATATAGAAACATAATAAATGAATATACATATAAAAATAAAGAAATTCTAAGTCAGTATGTTTACATTTTCAATTAAAAATTCTTCTTGCTTTTTCCATTATAATATATTAGCTTAGGGACATATTGTGTTCAATTCCATCGTCAATCCATATATAGAAAGTCGTTTTTTCATTTCCTCTATTGTAGTATTTTTAGAACGGGTAATTCCAGTTTCAGAGCTTGTCGTAGTTGCAGTTGCCGATGACAGTATTTTTCCTCCTTATTCTTAAGAATGGTCCTTATTCTTGAAGCTGCCAAATTCAATGCAGTACCCATTTGAGATTGACGTTCACCAGCATCTAATCTGATAACTTGCATTTTAGTTTCTAGTGAAATTCTTTTTCTTGTTGCTTTATTTTCGTGTTTTTTATCACCCCTGATTAAAAACTAAAAACCATTATATTTGTCACCATGGCAATCGTTATATTATGTAAATTTATACTTACAATAACGCCAATAAATGCTTGAAACGATAAAAATATGTTTGCATAACACCGCAGGAAAGATGAAACACACATAAACTGCTTCGGATATCGGGAAGCCTAACGCATCGTGCAATATTTCGGGGAATCCCACAATTCAAATAAAAGAGCGTTGAACCGAAACAGCGCTAAACGAAACAGCGTTAAGTGGGGTCTTACTGTATTACGACATAGGATTGTTCCATTCATGAAAACTTTTTCCGGTTCATTTCGATATGACTTTGTCCATCACCAGACTTTCATTCTGGAAAACAAATTTATGTACTTTATTAATTTGGAAATTCACCAGATTTAAATCTCATAGAGAACTTGTTGAGTATTTCGAAGTATTGCAAGTGTAACATGGACAGTATGACTAAATAACGCTTTATAACTTATGCTATTACAAGTAAGACTCCGCAATGATGAAATCAAAAATATACGCATTAACCTTGTGTAGTCAATGCAAAAAAGTGTTCAAACGGCCATTTCCGCTGAAGAAGGTCATACGTCATATTAATGTGTGTATAAGTGTATATAGAAGTATAATATGAATAGAAGCATCGTTTTTTGAAAAAAAATGTGGCTTTTTTATTGTGTCTCATTTAATTTGCCCAGTATAGTAATTAAAAAATTTAACGTAAGTTAAATATTGCTCTTGAATATAATGGTTTATAAGATATATTGATGCAAAAAATCCTCTTGCAGCTTTAATTCAAATCACATTAACTCAAATTAGCGAAAAAGGAAGAGATATAATTCGTCTGATGAAAAACGAATTATCCAATCAAAAAACAGTAATTGTGCTACAGTACTCTAATTTTTATAACAATATTTTTTCCTCATAAATTAAAAACTATTGTAACTACAAGATAATATATTTTCTATTTGAACTAACAGCTGTTTATAGAGGATATTTCAGCATTATATTGTGTAAATAATATAAAACGTAAATATTTTTTTATAAAACTCATCCAATCAATTTTCATGATACTTGCTATACAAGGTGTTGCCAAATTCAACCAACAAATTCACAGGGGTGATATTAGGCAGCATGAGGATGACAAATCAACATCGAACATGTCGTAAATCATGTTTAGTCGGTGAAAATCGCGATAATAGTAGCCGTCGGGAGGACTGTGAGCCAGACGAGGGAAGTGGCCAAATGGATACGGGATTTAGAGCGTCGTGGTAGGGTTGAAGAAACCTGAACGTATGCAAATTTCCCACTTTTCCCGGAATTGCTACAGGGAGTATCGGCCACTGTGCACCAGGACGTGTGGCTCATAGATGATGGTACACCAGCACATTTTTCGATTGCGGCGCTTAACCAATTTCATGCTACATATCCCGCGAGGTGAATTGAACGTGATGGATTTGTTTCTTGGCCTCCACGTATAGGGATGGCGATCTGAGACCGATTAACAGAAAAATCGATTTCTCGGGCCAAAAAAATCAATTTTTTAAATCGATATGTAGCTTTGAATCGATTCAGTGAATCGATATTTCATCCTAGAAAATCGACATTTGATTTTTTATGTTTTGGTAAAAACCATAAAATTGGTATAAACGAAGGATTTAAGGCATATTTGGTAAAAAAGAAGAATTCAAACACTATTTATCGCAGGCAGTTGTGCACCTGTACTTTAATGGCAAGAATAAAAAAACTCACGTTCACTCAATAGCAATGATGTGTATGAGTATCGTGGGATCATCTATTCCTTGAGAGCGCTTTTTTTCGATTGCCGGCAACATCGCAAGGGATGAGCGGAACCACTTGGATCCCTGTAGACTTGACAGACTGTTGTTTTTAAAAGCTTATATATTAAGCAATGGGAACTATAAGCTATATTATGTATTTTCTAAACTTTTCAATGTAACAAATACATTAAGAAAATAAATGCCCTCTTTTATACCTGATACTTTGATATAGTAATAAAAATAATTGCAATTGTCGAACTTCCCTGAACTAAAAAATTCCCTGATTTTACAGATAATAGATCGTTCATTATGGTATCTTTCTTGTTTTTCATAAAATGGATTTATATTTACATTGTAAATGCAGACTTGAAAAAAAATCGATTCTTTAGAAATCGATCTTTTAGACCTCGATTTTTTTTGTGAATCGATTCATCAGGTTACGATTCGAATCGATTTAAAAGTCGATCTTTTTCGAAAAGAATCGCCATCCCTATCCACGTACCCCGGAACTCAATCACCCTAGAATTTTATCTTCTAGATTCACCTGAAATCGCTTGAGTGTGAGACGATAGTGACAGACCACAGTGGAGAATCACATGGCACGGATCGTCCTCGATTCAGGTGACACCACCAACACACCGGATTTGTTCGAACGAATCCGACAATTCTTTGTCCGTCTGTGTCCGCTGAGATATGACCTACGCGGTGGCAACTTCGAACAACTTCTGTGACTATCACATGTCGTTGCATTGCTGACGTCGAAATGGGATGCATTCTCTCGTATTTTAAACATACTTTACGTCTAATAAATGTATTTCTAACCTTTTATTACTCCTTTTCATTCTAATCGACATCACACCCTTCATAACAGTCTTTTGCAAATTATTTCTTCTAAAAGGTGTTTGTAACCCCAGGTTCTATGGTCGTTTGTCGTCCCCATGCTGTCTATTATTACCCCTCTGAGTTTATCAATAGAATTCGGTAACACCCTGCATAAATATCAGACTATTTTAAAAGTTAAAAAATATTATCACACACACAGTCATGTTATGTCTGATTGACATTAGGTTAGGCATATGAAACACCTGATTTTTTTAATTGTGACCATTTGTCTCCCTGTTTACATTATTCTTTTGTTTTTGGCATAACCTCGTTTATAGTCATACTGTCAATTGCCAGAGTCACATTTCAACAAAGATTTTTCTCAGTGTTCCATTTTGTAATTTGTTTTGAATTTTGTATGGATATGAATTAAACCAATATTGGCGTAATTTCTTATGTGAATATAAATCTGATAATGAGGCTGAGAGAAAAGCTGCAAGCTATATAAATCAGGTGTTAGGGGAGAATACTGTTAGCGATTTAAAAGCGCAGCATCGGTTTAAAAAGTTTCAGTCTTGCGCGATTTTCCCCTACATAATAAAATACTTAGAAGACCCAACACATCATTAAAAAATGATGCTCTGAAAGGATTGGTCGAAATGAATCTAATTAAATCTATTATACTGATAGTGCATTGATGAAAAACAGGGAAAAAAATTTAAAATTAAACCCCCCCCCCCCATCACTTATTAATCGGCATGGTCCAATGCTTCTCCAGGACAAAACTCTGCCCCATACGCTGTACAAAACATGTGGAAAATAAAGTGAATTAAACTATGAAATTTTGCAGTATTAAGTTTATTTACCGCGTCTTTCACCAACCTATTTTCATTTTTTAAACATTTAGAAGAGTTTTTACGGGCTAAACAGTATTAAAATAAAGACAGTCTGAAAAATTCCATTCCAAAGTTCATTGAATATAAAGATCAGAATTTCTTTAAAACAAGAATTTATGCAATGAAATTTCATTTGAAAAATTTATTGAAGCAAATGGAACCTATTTTTATTTAATAAATAGTTGATGCAAAAAAATATATGCAGATGTACATATTCATTTAAAACTCCGAACTTTCATACACACCAACCTAATATATACACTTATATTAAAAAGTTATTCATTTCTATACGAAGAAAATTAAAAGAAACATATTTTGAAATTTATATAGAAATAAGAAATAATATTTTAGTTTTATTTCATTAAAAAGAATAAAATTACAGGTTCCGTGTCTTCAGCTGAACTTCTTAAAAAATGTAGCATTAATTTTAACTAATGCTAATTTATACTTAAATCGAAGGAATCTGTTTTTGTGAAAAGAGAAAAATTTAAATTTAAGAAATGAAGAACCATTTTCAAAAGTTTCTTAATGGAATTAATGTTTTCTAATAAATTTGTGTGGTTTCGTAGTTTATATTTTCCATTATTTGTCCCTAGACACATTAAGATTTTTTTTAGAATATGTATTCGATTGGAATGAAGCATGTGAATTTAATATTCCTTTTAACTTTCTATTTCTTACTTCTTTTCTAATGGATACCGATATTAATTATGCCATACCTGTTTTACTATTTAAACATTTGCTTTGATACCCCTATCCAATTTTCATTTCAGCTATAGAGAATAAGATCGAAAGAACTTTAAAAGTCCTAAGTCCTTTTCTTTTAAACTTTAAACTTGTAAGTTCTATAAAAAAGCTTTATAAAACTTTTAGAACTTAAACTATTCACTTTCCTATCGAATTTTGCAAAATCCCTTTTTTTTTTATCGAGGCTTTACACGGAGCTAAATAAAGTTTTTTTTTTTCGGATTTATGAGATTAAAAGGAATCACAATGTTTAGTAACTATAGTAAATTATTTTTCTATTTTCGGTTGGAGTTCAACCATTAAGAAATGAATAGTTTTATGTATTCAAAGAATTTTCATAAATTATAATTTTATTTCGGGATATCTTATACCAAATTTCTTATTCTGCGAACTATTCACGCAAGACGGATTAAAACACTAATGATACTTTTTTATTTAACTAATTAAATCAAAAACAATTTTAGCCATCACAAATTAATACCTCAGCTTGGAGTGATTTTCCACTTACAGTTAGTTTGAGATTATCTCTCTAATTTTCTCAAATGAACTCTCCTTTTGATGCATTTAAGAGCAATGTTATTACAAATTGAAATAGAAAATGCAGTCCCTTTTCATTTTTGGTATTTTTAAAAAAGACAATTTGTGAAAGTAACATGGACTTTCAAAAGTAACAGAAATCGATAGAGCACAATAACTTTAGCTTAAATGATTCTACTAAAATAAAAGCAGCACTTACAAAAATGTCATTTCATTTACTTAACATTCTTTATTAACTTAGTTTGGAAGGAATGTTCCAATATGTATTCTAGATAGGAAAAATTACCAATAATGGCAAATGTTCCCTTGATATTGATTGAATCATCAAGGTTTGATTATTTCCTTTGGAATATATCGGGTGTAGTTATACCGTACATTTACCCAAATAGTAGAAACAAAAAATTAACTACAGCATGTGTATTTTCAAAATATCTGAAATGATGTTTGCATGGTGAATATGTAACATAATTATTATTATCAGCTTTACAGAGATTTGTAATATTATAAATTAGATTTTCTTAAATATAGCAAACATCAAAAATTAGATGCTAAATCATTGAATAATTGGAATTTTTTTCTTAAATATTCAAAAATTTGGTAAACAAATACTTACATAAATCTCTATATAATTATTTAATATAACTATAACCAGATTATTTCCAAAAATAATACTTAAAAAAATTAATGTAACCTAGGAGTTGGGAAAAGTAATTATGAGAAAAATGGCGTTCTAAATTATAGTAATAAGAAATACATTAGGGCTTTAAATTTTTTCTTTTGAAACTAGATCATTTGAAATAGATTAGAACTGAACTAATATATAATTCCTTTTTTTACTTAAGAATGAAAATGGTTAGCTCATTGTAATTTATATCGAATAAATAGCTTACAAGCAATTACTTTGCCACTGGTTCGAATTCTTTTTAACTTATATAAATTAAGAATAAAAAAGAACACCCTATGTGATGAAAATGACAAATTTACTGCTCAAAATTAAAATTATAATTTGTAGTTAAATGTTAAAAGTATAGATTTTAAAATGTATTTTTACTATTACAATTCAATCCTTCAAAGTTTACTATATTACTGGATGTATTTTAAAATATTTTAATTATACTTTTATAATTATTTATAATTTTAATATACCGTAAAATCCGGCGTATAACGCGCACCCATACGTTGAAGCTGCAATTTTTGATTCTCAGGTACATTCACAGTATAACGCGCATCCCATTTTTACGAACAAACCTGAAATGTACGTGTGCATTGCTCTTTTTTTTTAAGTTATTTATTCGATATATTATTCCAAGTTTTAGAAAAAAATAGTATACTTCTAGCACTACAAGCCTTTAAGCTCATATGTGGAATGTCGTTTATTTCAAATAAACAGAATTTCGATCTGTGTAGAACACTAATTTTTTCTTCTATGATTATCTTTTTTTTTTATTTTCAAAAATCTCTCACTTTCACACCCGTCACTTTCATATAACGCGCACCCGTAAATTTCGATCTTATATTTTGAGTTAAAAGTTTGCGTTATATACTGGATTTTACTACGGTAATTAACTGCTAGTTTAAACCGTCGTAAGAAAATCTCGATTATTTGGAAAATCTATAATCGTGGAAGCGATATTTGACTATTTATTTTATAAAAAATTTCCGTATTTATTATTTTTCCTTGAAATAAAAACACTAACAATTGCTACAAAGTGATGCTTTACTAATTTATATTGATTAGCGCTATGTAACACTTTTGTAATATTTTGTAAATAAACATTTTATACTTCATTAAAAGTTAAATGAATAAACTTAATGAAGCTTCAGAGGCATCTGTTCATTTGCATACGTTGCAAGTTTGCGAAACTCTTTGTTGTTTTATTTCTGAAACTTCCTAAAACTAGCAAAGCTTTCCAGAATTTATTTGCGCTATAAAATAAAAGCAAAGGGTATTTTCTTAATACGGAAGTTAAGAATATCATATTACTAGATGAATTTTAGTGGAAAAAGCTGTTTTAACTGGTCTTAGGAAAACACAAGACTTCAAGCGTAAAATTGCTTCCTGATATGCTGAGAAAAATGGTTTTTTTACGACAATGTTTATTACATCGCATCATGAGCCTCATAACATATTGCTACTCAGAAAAGTTCCTTAGATTTTGGTTCTAAATTTTATGATACTTTGAATTTATGATTTTTCACCAGATCAGGTTTGGCTATGAAATATGATACATGAATATTTCAACAGAAGGGATTTTATTAACTTCGAAAAGAAAAAAAAAAAATGACACGCTATTTCTTACGAACTTTTTTGCCACTTTCACAAATGTTGAACAGCTCTCGTGTAACTTCGAAATGCATCCGTTACCAATCAATAAATCAATACCCAATGTTGTGTATTGACTGTGACTCTAAATTAAACCTTTTAAAAAAAGAAAATTGTTTCGATATGAATATAACTGTATGTAATTATCCACCAATGTTCCCCTTTTATAACTGAGTATTTAAAGCATAAATGAGATGTATATTAATTTCGTGTTAAAGTGCAGTAAACGTAACGTTTACATGGAAGAAAAATAGAAAAGTTTTAAATGATGCATCGAAAGTCTTAAAGGGTCTCAATTTTCTTTTATACTTGATCTTTTTGCATTGTTTCATTTTTGAATAATTTTTTATAAAACATAATTGTAATTATTATAGTGTGGACGATACGCAAAGCTTCAAATTTAAAAAGTTTTTGAAAGACGAATGGTAATTATATTTTGAATTATTTAAATTAATGTTTTTTAGAAATGCAATACAAAACAAAAAGATGTTTATTAAAACATCTCCTTTAGAATCAACTAAAAGACTATGTGCTCAATTACACTCATGTCCATAAATTAAGGATAATTCAGAATCAAATGTAAATCGAAATTTAGACTAAAAATTTCACTTGTAGAATTATCCCCAATTTCTTCAACAATAATATGAAAATTACAGGAAACCATCAGACGATAACGAAAATTCGTAACAGTGACAAGAGTCCAAAAGAGGGGTATATAAGGAATGGTGGCAATGAGGTAAAATTGTTCGCAATCGTTTTGTAATCCACTCAGTGACATAACCGAATAGTTATGACACGGAGAAAGTATGGGGATGTTTTTTTTTACTTTGTAAAATTTTCGGCCACCCGGAATGTGAGCATACGCACATGGAAGTATCCGAGGAACTTGGAATTGCACACACTATCATCTGTAGACTTTGGCAAAGATTCAGAGATGAGGGAAATGTCAGTAGTCGTTACAATACAGGTCAGGGACCCCCCCCCCGAATTACAATGCCAAATGAAGCCCCATTTTTGGCAGTAACTGCGAAAGAAGCAGCCGGAACATAGCCTCCAAACTGTCTCGTCTGCTATTTGTGGCCAAGGGTACGACAATTTCAAAACAAACCGTGATCAGACGTTAGGGACATATTGGTCTATATGCTCGAAGGCTTCTCAGATGAGTTTCGTTCGCGGCAACTCACTGTCTCCGATAGTTAGCCTGGAGTAGATAACATACAATGTGTGTGAGAGAGAGAAGACATCGTCACAGTGGACATGTGTGTGATGTTTCCCGACTAGTCTAGGTTTAGGTTGAAGTCTGATTCACTTTGGACTTTCATATGGAGGACGCCAGGTACTCGTCACCTCCAAGGCAACATCATTGAACTGCACGGTTACGGTGATGCAAGATTGCTCGTTTGGGGAAAATGTTACTGGACTCCGAAATAGATCTGCATGTTCAAATAGGAACCACGACAGGCCAAATGTATATGGACATCATTCTCAAACAACATTTACGATTGCTTAGGGGTGCCATGAGCACAGAATTTGTGTTTATGGAAGACAACACCATCTTCACCAAGCAAAACAATGTAAATGAATGCCTTCATTCTGAGTTACACCAATATAATGGTCAGCATTCTCGCCTGACTTGAATCTGGCACATCATGCTTAGCCAACGAGTTTCAGCCTTTCAACCACATCCTATATGTGTATTGGAACTTCGGAGAGCATTGTGCTTGCTGAATCTTCTCCAAGATCATCTGGATAATTTGATACTCAGCATACCTAGGTGTTGTACGGACTGTATTTCATCATATGGGAGACATAGAATGTATTAATTATCATACCAACCATGTAATATTAAGTTTTTGTAAGGAAAGTATTTTTTGTGTAATTGTGCTCCAGGGATCAGAAATCGCTGTTTTTATGAATGGTATCACACATACGCCATCTTTTTTGTTCTTTATCTTTTGTTTAATAAATGAGCTAAGTGAATAAGTCCAGTTTGCTTTGTTTCTGAACCTTTATTTCCCTTAGTTGATATTATCATTAATTTATGGACAAGAGTGCATAAAAATGTCTTTGAATACACAATATATTTTCCAAAGACACTAATGATAAGGGAAAAATAAGAAGAAAAAAAAATTAAGTAAATGAAATTTTATTTGATCTGCAATATCTAATGATAAATTATTAGTTTTTCAAATTTTAGAATCTGAATATACTAAGAGTAGATTTATTGGTATTCAATAAATATAGTATAGTTGCTCTCCTGCCCACATCTTGACTTATTTGGATTTTAAAAGGGACGATGTCCTTCTGCACCCTCTTGCGTTTTTTTTTATTATTTATTTATTTTTATTCAAGGAGATTATCTAGCACTGCTAGACAATCTGGGATTAGAAACAACAACAACAGTATTGTTAATAACGCATATATTATAATTTTTTTATATTTATTTACCTTCAGATAAAAGAAATTTTTTTCAACAGTATATATTTGATGTTGATTTTTTAATTATATATTTTTCACGTTTAAGATATTTTTATACACATAACTTGGCAGAGGTTTGTATCTTACATTTAGTATATTTCTTTATTTACCGCCAAATTAGCAAGCTATTCTGTCGGCGTATAGGATAGAAGTCCAAACGACAAAATTTGGTTGCTTTTCTTTTCTTCTTTGTAAGAAATACATAAATATACGTATAAATATGTGAACTAAGCCAGGATTTTACCCGAAACTGTTTATGATACAGTTGCGTTCAAAGCTAAGCCTATTTTATATGCTTTAGATAGCTTTCAGACTAAATAAATGCCAATTTTTTTTCCTATTGGTGGCTGTTGCTTCATATGTATTCATAATTATCTTCATTTACTACTATTAACTAACACACTGTCTATATATTTATTTATTTGATTATTTATTTATTTATTTTGATGGAATTTTTAATCGTTAATAAAATACGTTAAAGCGCTCAATTGAGCTGAAATTTTGTATATATGATTATTTTGGATGACAATACAATAATTTAATTATAATTAATAAAAATTAAATGATTAAAATTAATTATTTAAAGAATTAAATATAGCCCCGTTGGCATCATTTTTGGCGACGTGTGTTAAAACTTGAAAAGGTTTTTTTCTCACGTTTTAAAGCATTCAGTTGAACTGAAATTTTATTACATGATTGTTTTGGATGACAATACGATACTTTAATGATAATTAATAAAAATTAATTGCCGCTTAATGTTGTGATTCTGTCATATGTATATACATATTAGATTAACTGTAACTATTTATTAAAAAGTAGCTAAAATAAAAATTTTCTTTGTTGATCTAAGTAGGAATTAACATAAAAAAAAATTTATAATACTTGTTTTAACTTCATTGTTGCATATTGTTGTGGTTAGAAATGTGTATTGCTTAGATGACTGCAGTTTTCGCTTAGTTTATATGTATCAAAAAAAGTAAAAATTTTTGTGAAAGCATCCTAACGCAGACTCAGGCGTACGAAATTTTGTATGGTAACTAATGCATGATGATAATTTGATGCATTTCGAAGCGAATTTTCAAAGTTTGCTACTAGATTTTTATAAAATTCAATGTTGAAGTGATTTTGGTATATTATTCGGTCATCTCACCAGTGAACCAGCTCGAAAGTTTGCAGAATTACAAATCTTACACTATGTGAGAGATCCAAAATTTTTTAAATGGACTGACTTCTTTTGGAGAATTTAAACCAGTTTTGTGCTAATTTTTGGTGAGTTTTTAAAAAGAAACTAAAAACACGTCACATTTCAATTTTTTCTTAAATTTATGCGTTATTCGTCAATTTTCAAATAACATGGAACTCATACGGTACTAGGAATCAACATTTTACCCTCTTTTAAAAAAAGGACTGGTGTTAAAGATTGATTTAGTTGTATTTTTTGCAAATTTTTAACTACATAATCAATAAGAAAGTTTTCACTTTTTTTCTTCCTTACCGCAAGGGTTAAAGGTGAAACCACTTTTTTTGGTGTATATTCATGGTATCATTTATTGGGTGTACGTCATGGTACATCTTGGGAAATCCTTGTGTTTGCTCTTTGTAGCAGAGTTAAGATTCTTTTTTGTATGAATCATCCCCAAATCGTATTCTTTCAAAAAATCTATGAAAAATATTCAAAATATTATTGAAGAATCTGCCATCATTTAAAAATTATTCGAAATTTTTGGGAATATTGTGTTTCACTGTTGGACATGAGCATTAGTTAAAAAGAAATTATACAAAATAGCTGGAAATATTGATAAATGTGTTGTTGTTTTTACTAATACCACCTGATCAGCAAGTGCCAGATCGAGGCCCACGAAATCCATCATGGCAAAGGGCTAGATAAGAGGTGGGCAGACTTTTCTAGGGTTCGAGCTACTTCTAACTTTTTCAAGGTGCTGTGGTCCACTGTCTCCAATCTCTAGCTGGCATCGGTGTTCCACAAATATGTTTCTTTTAGTATGCACGTCTTAGTTTTTAGTAAAGGCTGTCCCTTTAAAATGTCTTAGCGAACCAACGGTCAATTCCGATTTGTGATTTTGCCGGAATTCTCAAATGAATCTTTACAACAAAGTACTTCTCTACACTGGTGTTTTAGCAGCCCATCTTAACGTACGCTTGCCCTGTGTGAGGGCCTATGCAGCTAATTCAAACATTAAACTTTTAGAAAATGCCCAAAATGCTTTAATCAGGAATATAACTAAGGCATGTAGATACACTAAAAATAGAGATATTTACAAAGCTATTAACATTTATCCTTTAAAAAAAATATATTCAAAAAATGGCAATTAAATTTTTTGATAATCTGTCAAATTCTAATAACCTTAATGTCTTAAATCTTGAAAATTACAATCCCAATGTCAATACTAAGAGGCCCAGAAGAATCCTTCTGGACTCGTATAATCCCCCCCTATTAATTAATTGCGTCATTCCCCTCGTGTTGAATGACCATTTTCTAATTTTTCATTTTGCTTTCACATGTTTCCTTTCTTAGTTTTAAATTATTCTCAATCGGCGACCCTCACAGGCAAGAACTTTTTTCCAATCAATTTCTGTTCCATAGCCTCAAGACAGCGAATAGAGTGTTAACTTACTAATTCTTTTAGTCCACTAATCAGGAAGCTTTCTCTCAATCCAGGCCTCTCCACTTCAAGGCCCAAATACATTTCGATATGGGTGGAGGAACGTTTCGCTTTCCATTTCCCAAAGACGTCAAGCTTTCAGCTTTCATTTTGATTTCCTTATTTGTAACTGAGATTTAACAATAATATACAAGAGGTTTTCAAGCTATTATTATTTTTATTTTCCTTTTCTTAGAGTTTCTAGAAAAAAGAAGCTCGGTCTTCAAGAGGCTTTGTATTTTTTACAAAACCTACCATCTGAAAACAGTGATGTACTAACCGATGATTCTTCAGATGAAGATGTCCCAATAAATTATCTGCTGGAATTTTCGTAAGATTCTTAAGATGCCGATAAAGAGACTGAGCACAAGACTCAAGGTGCAGTAGTTCGTGTTAAGAATGAGCGAGTGAGAGATTGAATATTAATGTCGCACTGCTCAGCTACACGAGGTCTTTTGACGACGTACCACGTAATTTTGAACCATAGTTGAATGACGTGGATGACACTTGAGCTGGCATCCCCCTCTCCTAACTACCACACCGCACCAATGGAAGGACGTTTCAGGTCTCGACAGATTTAACGTGCATCGCTGCCCTAAGGCGGGTCTTTGGTGGTACTGAGCTCAAACTCACATGAGACATGCCTGCCATGATCCGATACCTTGACCCCTGGACTACCGCAGCCCTTATGGTTAATCGAACTAAAGTAAAAAAATAATTCTTAATATAAGAGTAAAATGATTTGCGAGAAAATTAATGTCATTGGGGTAAAAGCGTGGGGTACTCTATACAGGCTTGAAGTCTTCTCAGGCATGTTTGTTTTGTTAGTAGAGATCAACTAAGAAAAGGTTTGTGGGGAAGTCAACGCCAAAGGAGAAAAGTGAGTGGACTAGCAAAAGTGAGATCTGGTAAAATACTCTTTTTTATAATTTCATGGCTGCATGCTGAAAAATGAATTTACTCAAGTTTTGCATCGTAATATAATGTCATGTAGATAATACCAATTACTCCAAATATAAATTGCATTTTTAGTAAGGATAAAGCAAATTATTCATGCATTTGAATCCTAATATTGGAGAAGAATGGAATGCGATTCAATGCGGCTTCAGTTGTAACTTTTTAAGCAAAAAATTAAAGATAACAACTATGGGTAAATGTGAATAGCATTTAAATAGAACTTGATCTCGTGACCTTGACTAATGTGACATTTCAATAACTTAATTATAAATGATAAAATATCTTATTGAGTGAGTGAATATTAACGTCGCACTGCTCAGCTACACGAGGGCTTTGGGTGACGAAATTCGTAATTTTGAACCGTGGTCAAGTGACAAGGACGACACCTGGACTGGCACCTCCCTTTCCTAACCACCACACCAAAGGGAGGACGTTTGAGCTCTCGACAGATTTGACGTGCATTGCTCCCCTACACGGGCGGATCTTTAGTGGTGACAAGCTAGCCACGATCCGATATCTTGACCACTAGGCTACCGCGGCCATCACTGATCTAGAAGATAAAATCCAAGAGAAATTGAGTTCCGGTGTGCGTGGAGGCCAAGAAGCGTTCAATCCACCTTGCAGGATATGTATCATGGAGTTGGTTATGCCCCACAATCGAAAAATGTGCTGGTGTACCATCATCCATGAACCACACGTCCTAGTGCACAGTGGCCGGTACTCCCTGCAGCAATTCTGTTAGAAGTGGGAACGAGAGGACGTTTGAGCTCTCGACAGATTTAACGTGCATCGCTCCCCTACAAGGCGGATCTTTAGTGGTATTGGGCTCGAACACGTGACAAGGCCAGCCACGATCCTATACCTTGACCACCAGGCTACTGGGACCACAGTTCGTGTGTTAGGAAAATGCAGCATTTCTTATCCCAGGATGCAGTGCTTTAAAAAACATTCAATCGAAACCTCACTCAAAATGCACAACGTGTAATGAATTTTTGTGTATTAACGAAAATAAAAAGTGTTTCTTTGAATATCATCAAATTAAGTTTATGCGTAAAAGCTGTTTTTATGTGTTAAAAAATTTAAATAAATTTTAAAAATTTAATAAACTTTAAAAATAAGTATTTTATGCTGTGTAAAATATTAGTGTTCTCTATTTATTTAGCATTTTTAAGAGTTAAAACTGCATTAAAAAAGCCATTTGGTCTTTCCATATTATGTGAAAATCGTTTAGACCTTTGTAGACCGACGGTACTTTAAAGTACCAATTTATAGTTAATTGGCTCTTCCGGATTAAATTTCCCAGAGTTGGGAATTTTACTTTTGTATAACCCTTAATTTTCAATGTAGTAATTCAAAAAAAAATGTTGCATGAAAAAAATGGCTGTAAATCATAATGCGGTAGATAAAGACATAACATTCATAAAATCATCTTATATCTACCCATTATATAGACATAAGAGCTGAAATTACGCAAGACAGCAATGATAACAAGTACTTTCGAAAATCCGCAATAAGGTTAACAACTTATTAATTTTGCAACAAACATAAAAATTTTGTTTAAAAAATTTACATAAAAGAAAACTGAATATTTTTCAATGTGTTACGAATATAACATTATTTTGAAAATACATATGTATGCATATTTGTAGAGACCAGGAAATGCAAATATGGTTATATACTTTTGGCTCTGCTTTTGTTTTGTTTTCTTGGGAATTATCCTCATTACTTAAATTATTCGAAAGACATTAATTTCCTTGGGTATACTTTTCGAATTTTTTTTAAAAAAATATTTCCTTTTTTTAATAAGCCCTTTAAAAAAACCCATACCGGTTGAACGAAGATAAGTAAAACATTGACAAATCAACATCAGAAGGAGAAAATGTAAATTCAAAAAAATAAGTATAAAAGATATACATGTATCAAATTAATATTAAAAAGGCTGTAATATATAGTATTTAAAGTTGTAAAACATAGGAATTGCAAGATGTTTTGATTTCAACAATCAGCAATTCTCGACCAACGCCGTTTGCAGATAAAGTTGGCAAAAAACTTTATATTTACTAAAATCGATTGAGCTTTTTTTTTTCTTTGCTTTTAATTATTTTTCTTTTTAGACTTTCAGATTTTGAATTTCAGTATGAAGGAAAATAATTTAGTTCATCTAAAAAGATTTTAATGTACTTTAAAAAAATAGCTTTAAAAACGTAGACTATATTTATTCAGATACAGATTCTAATAAAAAAATTTGTGAGAAAGGATATTGCACCCATTCTTTGAACAAGATCAAAAATGAAAGTTATACCAAATGATGTACCTTTGTAAAAACTTATACAACTACAAATGCAATATTGGTTTTTTAACTGGAAATTGTGTTAAAAATATGATAACGATTTTGAATTTCCAAAAATGTAATTATTAATTAACTACCAAGGGAGAGTTCACGTTCAATTCACTATATAAACGTATCACTTGACTACCTTTCAAAATTTACATTTATACAAGCTTTAATTTTAACATTATGAAAGTGCCTTATTTGGACACACAAGTACAAGCTATACATCTCAATTTATAGAAATATTATTCTTAATTACCTACAAAGAATCAGATCATACATAAAAATTCAATTAATTACAGAAAAAATTTATAAATACTCTTTAGAACAGGATTATACTACTAAATTTCTATACCAACATATATTTATAAAAATAAAATAAATTATTATAAGTTTTATACTCTTCACTTTAAATTTTACATTTTCACTTTTTTTTTCTTCTTTTTAATATTTCAAACATTCTATACCAAAGGCGCATTAACTACTATAGCTTATATGCTGTTCATTGTCTTTTGAAACACAGTGCATATTTTCATTCTATATTTTCCTGATTTTCCGCTTTTAATTTTTATGTTTTCTAAAGTTTAGGTCCTAAGAGATTTTCTGTTTTAATTTATATACTTCATTTTTTTTGTGTGTGTTAATATGTATAAACTTTCTGGTCATAAGAAAGGTTAAAATCCTACAGAAATCAAGCTTAAAACTTCTTTACTGCACTTATTCAGGGACGCCTTTAGAAAACATAATGGTTTGCCATTTTTCTTGATTATAGGTTTCATGTTCCTGATTCTCTCTTTCAAGATTTAAGCTCCTTATGTTCTCTCGGGTATATTCTTCACACCTTTGATTATACATATGTTATCAAAGTTATATATTTATAACTATTATAGTATAGTTACTTGTTAGATAGAACTTTTCTTTGAAAACTTTGTAATGAACAATTCTTAAAAATAGTGATAAAAGTTTAAATTAATTAGAAATATAAGCAGGTGATTTTTATTTTTGAGTGAATTATTATTGTTATATTTTTATAGGAAAAGGTTATATGTTTAATGCAGCGTTTCTCAAACTCTGTGTTGTGGCCCCTGGAGGGTTCTGATAACCCTATAAAGGAGGCACGAGCATATAGAAAAGTCGAAAATAAAAGATTTAAAAAATTACAAATTTACTGAAAGGAAGCAAAACAAAATACATTCTGACATGATAAAAGATAAAATACGCATTTACATTGATATAATATACTTATAAATCTATCAGTTCAGTACAATATATTTCATGATTAATCTCTCAATAATAAGTTAAGTAAAAGTGTAAAATAATTACTATTGACTCTTTGGGTTGTTATATACTAAATTATATACAAAATTTAATACTTATCTCGATAATTTTTACGATTTATTATTTCGTGGTGTAGGAAAGTAAAACATCGCCTCAGCATTTGTCTGTTCTTTTGATTAACGTTTTAAATTAAAAGATTTTGCGGAATTTAATCTGTGATATTAACTTAATACATCCAGCTAACTGTATTAATAAAACAATAGTAATTTAAATTTGTCAGAATTTAAAATTATTAATCACTTAAATGAATAGTATCTTCATCGGGAATCATAAAACTCACAATAATTTATATTTCACATAATTATAGAATAACTTCTTCATTAATATATTTATCAATATGTATATTCTCTGCATAAATATTTTTAAATTATTTTCTTTACCTTGTTTTCTATTTAAAAAGAAGAAACAAGCCTGTTCTCTGAGACTTTTCAAATGCAAGAATAAGTTTTATTGAATTTAAGTTAATTTTGTAAATATTGAAGTAAAAAGAAAATTGAAGTTGGAAACTATTATTGCTTTTATTTATTTAAATTGTTTTTGTATTTATTTCAGATTTCAATTTAGAAGCATATAAAATATTTTACATAGTAGTTTTATCGCATTATTATTTTTTTAAAAATCTATTTCATGATTATGTACAAGCATTCTTTGTAATGACTAGTACGCTATAAAATATTGCTCACAAAGAAAGAATAGTTTTAAATCTTGGGTGAAAAAAAGTTACGAGAAAGAAAGTTCAGTTTTTTGGTCATATATTAAGGGTTAAAGTAAGAGTGAAATTTGTTACTTTAAAATTATTAATTTATTATTTACTGAAATTACATAGAATATTATTTATTTATTAAGCCCCCAAAGAAGTTTTATCTTTTTATGTTAATCAACGAAGCAAAGAAATGATTTGAAACAATTTTGTCAGTAAACTGAATATATATCTGTTAAAAGTTTTAGAAATTTATTGAACAAAAGACTAACATTTTTTTTTTTCATCTGAAGAATATTTCGTGCGTAAGAGCATCACTTTTATTTTATATCTAAACTTTTTGAAACGAGTTAAGTTTTAGAATTTAGATGCACTTGAGTATGCACACTGCACCGCAAGCGTAGATGGGATTATTGAAATAAATATGATTTGAATTTTGTTTTACTAAATACGCTTTCAAATGAAAAAAAAACAGCTTTAATTTTTCTTAGGAAGCGTGACTTCATGCGTAAAAAAGTACATAGTATCCACTTTTACGACAATGTTTATTGCACCGTGTCCTCTTACTGAATGGGTTTTATTTCCAAGAGCAGCTTGTATTTTATGATACTTTAAATTTATGATTCTAGAGGGTATGATTTTGTAACGAAATACAAGGGCTTGTGATGCTTCAAGAAAAGTTAATTTATTGCGTTGAGGAATGAAGTTATTTTCTTTTGCAGAAAAGAATTGAAATCCGTATGCCAGTTTTTTAAATAAACGATGTACAAGATTTTTGTTTCCGGCAATCCTATAAAATGGTGTAGCCTTTTATGCTTCCTTTTTTTAAAAAAAATTAATTCTGAGTTCCCATAAATGCTCTGTAGTAAATATAGAATACTGTTTTACTGAAACTTTTTGTATTTCGATTAAAGGACTACTTCTAGAAATTTTTAAATGATAAATAATTAGATGTGTAAAATCAAGCATTATGAAAAAATAAATTTTTAATTCCTTTAAAATTAAATTCCATCCCTCATTTACAAACAAAAATATGATTTTTAAATTAAAATAATAAAATGAGCACAATTTGTTTTTAAAATATATTTTCCCCTTTAAAAAATTTTAATGAAATCTATGTAAGAAAACTAAAATTCAAAATTTTGTTGAAATTGATTTAACACTTTGTATTGAATTTCCAATTTATTTATATATATATATATATATATATATATATACATTGGGGTAGCCAAAGTTGTGGACACAATTAAAAATTGTTATTTTTTTCAAGTTTGTATGCTTATAGGAAATTTTACGTTGCACAAACTGCAAAGTATTTTACATCATTTTAAAGGAAATTTAATACTGAATTTAATACAAAAAACAAAATTCAAATATTTGTTAACACAAAAAAGTTATGCTGCGATAACTACCGATATACATTAGCTACTGATGATAGCAGTGAGGCATCCGAGCTTAGTGAAATTGCTTTTATTCTTTATTACAGCTTCACATCAATGTTTCATTTAGCTGAAAATAGTTTTAAGCTCTTCCTTTGTTATTACATGATTCCAGGAAACAATTATACCCTCAATTAGTTCCTTTTTATTTCATGGCTACCTCATTCGGACAAGAAATTTCAAACGGTGACACAAGTTTTCGATAGGATCGAAGTCAAGACTGTTTCCTGACCAGGACAACAACATATATAATGATCTTAGAACGGTACCAGTTTTTCAATTCTTTACTGTGTGGAAAGTAGCATAATCTTGCTGAGAAATAAATGAAGCATTGTTGGTAAATAGATCCCTATTGGAAGGCACAGGTTTGAGTTCTAGAATGGTTTCGATGTATTTTATGACATTCAGTGTCCCATCGATGATATGAAGACAACCAATACCATCTGCTGATATGCACGACTAAATATAAAACTATGTGGATACCCCACAGTTGCCTAGATGCAGTCAGGATGAAGCATTTCTGCTATTCTACGTCTTACACGTTTTAGGCGATCACTACCGAATAACGATATTTTAATTTCGTCCCTCTATATAACTTGTGACCAATAATCATTTGCCCAATTAATGTGTTCCATTTCCCACAGTAGTCCCTTTTTAGCGCTGCTGTAAATTGAGATAGGGCTTTTTTCGTGGAATTCTACCTTTTAGTCTTGCATCTGTTAATCTACCCCTGATTGTTTTTGAACTGAAAGAAACACCAGCATCACTGATCACTTCTGATGACTCTGTCCCCATGAAATTCTTTTATCTGAAACATAGTATTTTTGTTCTGAAGAAGGTTCGTTCTGGGTACCTTCCGTTCCGAACGCAAGTACGTAACCAATCACGCCAAAACGATCGTCAACGCGTGATGTTGGTACTAGTTCATAT
>BMAV01016586.1:68111-81499 GCA_019973955.1 Trichonephila inaurata madagascariensis | reverse complement strand
AAGTACGATCCTTTCTGTGTTCTGCTATTCATAAAATTATTCCGAAGGCTTTGGAATGCAATAAAAAGACCTTGACAGTGTTTGCGAAGGATTTACTTATTTTAGAGGATTTGTTTATTTATTCCTTTTCTTTCCCTCCCCCAAAACATCACATACGAAAGCATACGTGGAAAACGGTAGCATTGGAGAGCGATTCGCGTAACTTTTAATCGGCATTTGAGGGATTAATAACAAACAGTACAAATTATTAAGATAAATGCTAATTTTTGGGTAAAATTTTAAATGTGACAAGCCCATGGGTTCACTGGTAATTATTAAAAAATTGTTCTTAACTTAACTTTGTAAATTAATTACAAAATACATGATGCAATACTGATGCATTTATAAGTGTATTACATCGGTGAAAATGTGTATTTTATTTTTATTATGACAGAAAGTTTTAGTTTGTTTACTTTCAGTAAATTGATAAATTTTTTTAATAATCTTTTGTTTTCGACTTTTCAATAGGCTCGTGCCCCCTCGTAGACTTATCACGCCCCCCTAGGGGGCCCACAGTTTAAAAAACGCTGTGGTAACCTAAGACATCATGGATCATGCAATGAACCTGAACATGAGCAATACTCATATCCACTAACACCAAGAGTCCTATACTCTAGCAATTTTGTTTTCATTTGTGCATGTAGAGAGACGCATACTTCAATTTTCATCCTCGACATTCTGCCTTCATTCATTTGAACATGCTGCACCAGCGATTAAACATTTGATGAAACATGACCTCATTCCAATACTCAATGTGAAGTCATCCATGGATGAAGGACACAGTACTCTTACATATCGTCGGCCTAATTATCAGACTGCGTAACTCCACTAGTGTAACTGATTTGATATAGGAGTGCAACGCGCCAAGCGCTTTTTGGCGCGATTCCTTAATCGCGCCAAGCAGCGGTTGTTGTCGAGTTACATGAAATCCAAGATGACGGTCTAGCGATTCCCCTTTGTTTTGTCTACGCTATGCCTCAGTGCGCGCTCCGTCTTTAATTTATTCCTTCGATCAATGTAATCACTATTTTTTTTTTCATAATAAAACTAGATTTCGAAGGGAGAGGTTGTGACTAGATTTTAACATAAAATAAATACAACAGAAAGTAATATTAATGTATTACACTTCCAGATATAAATTATTTACACTGTGTTTTAAGTGTTCATTACACAAGATAAAAATATCAGAGTAAACCATATTGTAATATTATCGCCTATCTTGGCGAACATAAACAGCAACTTGACGCCTAACCCTACTGTATCAAATTAGCTTCCCAGATGGAGTTACGCAGTGTGATAATTAGACCGACGATATGCATTCATATAGTATGCATTTCCATTGGAGGCTACGTTTGTCAGTACACGTCTACCTGTCATGGTAATTTGTACTCAAATCATTTCGAACGCACCAATCTTCTGCTACTCTCTTTTCTTCGGCGTTGTGTGAACGCATCATTCCTCCTATGTTGACGTTTCTTCCGTCGCTCAACCAGCAAAGAATGTATTTTCTTATACGGGTTACATTTTTTTACTTGATTTACAAATTTACACTTTCAAAAAAAAATGAAACTTACTAAAGGAGCATTCTTTGTAATACTATACATCTAATCCAGAGACAATCACAATAAAGTTCGGCTTGTAATCATAATGTTAATCAGTAATTGAATTTTTGAAAATTCAATAAAGTATTAATATTCTTGGCATTTTAAACATTAGTAAGTAAAACTTTTCCATGCCAATGAACCATTAAACAGAGTTGTATTATTGTTTAAAAGTTAAATTGTACTGTTATTTTATTAATTAACGATATGTTTGAACTCTTATTATTTTTATAATCTACTATACTTTATATTTACATTGCTAAAGTCCTATAAATAACCTAATCAAAAAATTTGCTTTATCAATACGTTTTTTTTTTTTTCTTGCAAGGAAAATATTAAATAGAGAGCTTCTAGATTTTATCAGAATCACTTAAGAATGTTTAGATTTAGATAAATTTAAATAAACATTAAAGAAAACTCAGAAATAAGATTATAAAAAAAGCAATAAGAAGATTACAATTTCCTCTTTGCCTTAAACATCCGACTTTGTGAGGAAAAAATATGTGGGCTTGATTTTAAAAATTAAAATACTTCGAGTGTAAAATTGCTTTGTTAAACGTCGTGGAAAATGTTTTTACGACAATATTTGTTACATTTATTCTCTGCATGAGTAGAGTCTTATTCTTGAGGTGGAATTTTAGTTTATGATATTATAATTTTATTATTTTTTTTTGTTTGTTTTATGTTATTGGCATAAGAATAAGACTTGGGTATTTAAATCAAAAGAATCTTTGTCAATTTGTATCTGATTTTAACTCTTAAGTTTGTTTGAAGATATCGATAGAAATATTGGTTTAAAAAAAAGTTATAACTCTGATCCCTGTTAAGTATTCTTTTTGTCTTGTGGTTACAGAATGATTGGCATCCAGAAATAAGATTATCGTAATTTTTGATAAAAAGTGAATTCAATACAAGAAATTTTTACTGTCAGATTTATTTATTTTTTCTTAGTTCTGAAAATTTTACACTTAATTGAATTCTTTTTTTCTTTTTCAGATATTTAAAATCAATTTTCACTCACTATATAATGACTGTAGGAATAAAAAACAGTGTGTGTCGTTAGAAGTTTTAAGTTATCCGACGACGTTCGGAACCGTGATTTTGCAAAAGCGTATAAATGGATAATATTTATGATATTTAATGTCACTTAGATTAGAAATTTATATAAAATTGTTTTGAGAATAATATTACAATAAAAAATTATTAAAGTACCACATTTTGACAAAAAATGAACATAGAATGACCCATTTTCAAAATATTCTCCTTTTGCGAAAAATGCTTCTATTATATAATAATATTTTTCCTGTATATTGCTTAAACCTCTGTACAGAGACTCAACTAGAAATTTGAAATATATAACTTAGAATTGGGTTTATCCATGTTTTGCGACAACAGAGCAGAGAAATTTTAAGAGAAAACGCCGATAATTATTTAAATTCGTTGTAATTCTGAAAATAATGTGAATGTTTCAAAAATCATAGTTGAGCCTCTGTACAGAGGTCTGAGCTATATACAGGCAAAATATTATTATAATAGAAGCATTTTTCACAAAAGGAGAACATTTTGAAAAAAGGTTATTCTAAGTTAATTTTTTGCCGAAATATTGTATTTAAATCATTTTTTTTTTTTGTCAAAATGTCCTTAAAACGATTTTATACATGTATTCTAATCTAAGTGACACTAAATATCATGAAAATTATGCATTTATGCGCTTTTTTTAAAAATCACGGTTCCGAACGTAGTCGGATACCTTAAATCATTAAAATTTTGAATATTTATATGTGTGTGTTCTCCACTAAATTGAAAAAAATATTATGAATTTCAAAAGTAAATATTTTTTCCGTTTTGAGACCAATACTCACTTTCTCTATGATGCGGAACCTTCTTTTTGTGATCATTTTCAAAATATATTACGAAAAACAAAAACTGTTGTTTTTTATATTCGTATATAAATAAAAATGGATGCGTATGTAAATATTTGCCTAATGTAAACGTACAAAATTTACATTAAAACAGTTTAAAAAGATTTAATTTTATTAAATCAATTTATTTAATTATAATCGAATTAATTATTTTATAATATATTTGGTCATTATTAAACTACTATTTTTAGTCAATTTTGCTTTTTAATTGAAATGCATTGGTTTGCTAAGATTTATTAGAGAATTACAAAAGAGTAACAACCATATTATGGAGATGGAAATTGCAATTTTAAGGCAGTTTGGGGAAAAAAATTTGTATCTGAACTGCACTTCTTAGTAGTTGTTTTTGGATCACTGATTTGACACTTTTTATTTGAGAAATGGAAGTCATATTAAATAATAATGTCACATTTTTAAATATTAAACTTTTATATTAATTTAAGTGCCCAAGAGAATGTTATATACTTCTGGTAAAACAGAATTAACTTCATTTCATATCGATACTATTTGTTTTAAACATACTGTGCTGACGAAACAACAGATTAAGATAATTTGAAAAAATAGAAGAGGTATGACGGATATTTTTTTTAACAAAAATACTAGTTAAATGTTAAACTGTCTATGTCGAAGAAAAAGAATATTAAGGGTTATTTTTTAAATCTGGACATAATGAATGAAAAATAATGCAAAAATTTAAGACTAATTTGTATGTTTTAATTGAATACTTTATTAGCTTGAATACCTCATTTAAAAAAATGGATCTGATTTTATTTTTCTCAACAATAAAATAAGATAACATTAAATTAAATTAAAATTATTAATAGTGAAAATTTTTCTTAATCGAAGATGACGCAATTCAATAAAATCCATATGAAGTTACAATGGTAGTTATCCTCTAATCTCCTCTTTAGGAATTATGTGTGTGTGTGACTATTTTGATTATACAATTTATAATTTTGACTCCAGTACTGTTACATATTTTCATAAAATTTAAGTGCACAACCCGCCTTGGGATTCGATTTTCGCAAAATCCGTTCTTAGCGGATCTACTCTATCAAAGGAACATGTCTACAAAATTTCAAGTCTGTAGGTCTCTTAGTTCCGGAGATAACGGGATGAGTGAGTGAGTGAGTCACTTTTCTTCTTTATATAAGGATATAGACTTTATAATTATACTAGCTGGTACACCCGTTCCTCGCAAGGGTTAATTGAAAAATTAAACACTTCAGATTGAAGGAAAAAGGAAGTTTTTAATGAGTTAATTTTACGTGAATTGCAAATTAAACAAAAAAAAAAAAGCTTTTTGTCTATCTCAGCTGAACAAAAAAAAACATGTTTGTTAAATTATAAGTATAAAGGGTTAATAACGCCCCGTAACTCTCTTGTGAATTGATTTTTGAAAACACCTTCCTAAGCGGCTCTATGCTGAGGAAAAATAACACATTGTTACAAATTTTGTGTAATGACGCTTAAAATAGAGTAAATAATCTACATCTGGATGTGTAATACGTTAATATTACTCTCTGTTGTATTTATTTTATGTTAAAATTGTAATATTCGCAAGCAACACCATCCCTTACATTGTAATGGTGATTCAATGGAAACAGAGCGAAATGTTGGCGATAGAGCCAAGTTGGCAGCATTTTTGGCGATCATATTGGCAACTTAGCTATTGATTGAACGGGGCAGAAGTTGATACACTGTAGCATCACCTAGTGGGGAGCTGCAACAAAGAGGAAAGCACAAAAACCATCTACACAAAAAAATACATATACATGCCAATTTTCATAATGATCGGTTGAACACTGTTAAAGTGAAGCGAGGTCATACATGCAAACATCCATTTTTAGATACATATATAGATTAACATTAAAGGAGAACATATCCAAACCAAATTTCTCTGAGCCTGGCGATCATATTGGCAAATTGGCGATTGATTAAACGGTGCAGAAGTTGATGTACTGTAGCACCACCTGGTGGGGAGCTGCAACAAAGAGGATAGCACAAAAACTTTCTTCGCAAAAAAGTACATATACATGCCAATTTTCATAGTGATCGGTTAAACGATGTTGTGGAGTGAAGTGAGGTCTTATATACAAACATCCATTTTTATATACAGTGGACCACAAAAGTGTTCGTACATTTGCAATTTCCTATAAAATTGAATGTTTTCGACTAATAAAAATTAGTATATTGCAATTGGAATTTTTTAATGATATTTGCCACTTGTTCCCCTTATGGAATGACATAATCAATTTTTTAAAAAAATAGTATAAACATTTTTTTAAAAAATTAATAATCAAAAGGCTACTAAAAATTACGCCACAAAAGTCTTCGTACACTTAACAAAATTCTCAACATAGCTTTAAATATTGTATTTCTTTCTTAATTTAGTACTTAGTAAGATATCTTTTAGCGTCCACAACCACTTTTAAACGTCTTGGTTTAGATTTAATCAGTTTCCTGTAATTTCTGCATCGATTTTCGACCATTCTTCTATGATTATTGTTTTTACTTCACATTATGTGTTTGTATGTCAAGTGTTTCCTTTTTTTAAAATGAAATCGTCCCCTATATCCAAATTTCGGGCGAATAATTTAAAATTTCTTTTTAAAATGTTTAAATAGATCTCATTGATTCACAATATTATCAAAAAATACCAAATTACCTAATTCTGAGGCCGATTTACACCACCACGCAAAAACACCTCCACGTCCTTGCTGAAGCATGGAGGTGGAGGAGCTCTTGTTCCACGTAAATTCCTGGGATTAAACTCCTCATTTTTTCATTTATAAGCTATTATATGCCCATCGAAACCAAAATCGTTGAATTTTTTGTCATCCCAATCAATTTGCTGTCAATTTTGTATTTTCTGAAACTTAATCCCAAGAATCTATTTGGATCAATGAAACATGGAGGTGGAAGTACTCTTGCTTGGGTGTGTAAATCGGCCTTAGGATTAGGTAATTTGGTATTTTTTTTGATAGTATTGTGAATCATGAACTCTATTTAAACATTTTAAAGAGAAATTTTAAATTATCCGCCTGAAATTTCGATATAGGAGACGATTTCATTTTTTAACAGGATAATGACGCCAAGCGCACTGCTCTCAATGTACGCCTCTGGTGCCTCTATAACTGTCCCCAAATTCTGAAACGCCTCCTGAATCCCTTTATTTAGCCCAGTAGAACATATTTGGTGAGATTTTGATTTTTTAAAAAAAGAAAACATGACATATAAACACTTAATGAGAAGTAAAAACAATAATCATAGAAGGATGGTGGAAAATCGATGCAGAAATTATAAAAAACTGATTAAATCTATACCAAGACGTTTAAAAGTAATTGTGGACACTAAAAGATATCCTACAAAGTACTAAATTAAGAAAGAAATACAATATTTAAATCTATGTTGAGATTTTTGTTAAGTGTACGAAGACTTAGGTGGTGTAATTTTTTCGTAGCTTTTGGATTATTAATTTTTTTAAAAAATATTTATACTATTTTTTAAAAATTGATTGTGTCATTCCATTAAGAACAAGTTGCGGATATCATTAAATACAATTCCAATATATTAATTTTTATTGGTCGAAAACATTAAATTTTATAGGAAACTGCAAGTGTACGATGTGGTCCACTGTAAATAGATATTCATTTTCGGTTACATATTTCATATATTCATTTTATGATTCTACTTAATTTATATATTCATTTATTGTTCATCTGCTTTTCAAATATTCATTCATGGCTTCATACATTTTATAGCTCTATTCTGTTTACATATCAGTTTTACCACTCTGTACATGACTACATATACTAGCTATTTATCAAATTGAGTGAAATACTTGTGTTAGGTTATTTATAAAAATAGAGTGTGGGACTTAATGTTTAAAAATATTTTGTGTCTTAGAATCAACAATTTTTATTATTACTGCGTCTGAAGTACATACTTCAGAAACAAACAAATTTTTTCCCATAGCTATAATTTGACTTCTGAAAATGGCATTGCTTTAATTATTCTTCAGAACTTGCCGTAGAATTATGCTTGTACAACCCATTCACTTCCAGGCAAATTTAGAGCGTCTTGACCTGGGTGCCAAAGTTTTACTTTAAAGAAAACATAAAATTTTACAAAATATAATACCATTAAGTTACTGATATAATATTGTAATGGCATATAAAGGAATTTTTATTTACATAAAGAAAGAAAGAAAGAAAAATACTACGAGACAGCTCGTAACTAGAGAGAGAGAGAGAGAGCGTCGCTGAATAAGATTCCTGTGCTGAGGGCCACTTACGAGATATGTCGTAACGGTTGTTTCTTTCAATAAAAATCTTCATATTCAGATTTTCGTTTTGTTTTATTTAACAAGATCGTCACCAAGTTTTCATCTGGCAACAGTCAGATATGTAATGCAGCGCTTTTCAAACTGTAGGGTGCGCCCCCCCCCTTGGGGGGAGAACTCTACGAGGGGGCGCGAGCATATTGAAAAGTCGAAAGCAAAAGATTATTTTAAAAAGTTATTGATTTACTAAAAGTAAACAAACAAAATACATTCTGACATAGTAAAAAATAAAATACAAATTTACAATGATATAATACACTTATAAATGTATCAGGTGCTACAGAATGTATTGTATAATTAATTTACCAATACTAAATTAAAAACAAGTTTAATAATTACTAGTAACCCCATGGCATTTATCATATACAAAATTATATACAAAAAATTAAAACTTATCTTCATAATTCGTACAGTTTATAATTAATTTTTTAACTACCGATTAAAAGTTACGCTATTCGCTTCCCAATGTCAACCGTTTTCCACGTAGGCGCGCGTTTGGGATGTATTGGGGGGAGGAATAAAGAAGCAAAAATAATGTCTGAAATAAGTAAATCCTTTGCAAACATTGTCAAGGTCCTTTTTTTGCATTCAAAAGCCTCCGAAATTATTTTATGAATAGCAGTGTACAGAAAAGATCGGACTTCGGAAAGACGTATATATGCGTCCGGGAAAATTAATGCTTTGGCTGAGCGAGACATTTATATACGTTGGTGGCACTTAAGGGGTTAAAGTCGTATCGTAGTTTTAGCGTCAAAGTACAGTATGATTGAATTCAATACATTGTTATTGTATGAGGGGGGCGTAATGAAAATTATGATTGAATATTGGGTCGTTAACATTAAAACTTTGAGAAGCTCTGATGTAATGTTGTGTCAGATTTTCATACAGATGTCCTCACTGGGAAAAACGTATTCGTATAAGACGATGGCCGTTATAAAGAGTTGTAAGTAATAAAAATTGACTGATAAGTAATAATTAGCAGAACTCAGGAAAACCATCCGTTGATACAAGAAAATCACTCTTCCCTACTTCAAAATCTTTCTGCAGAATGCATACATCTTCTATAACTAATGAAATCTAGGAAATGAAAATATCAGGATGCGTCAGTTTAGGGAATCAGTTATTATGCATTTATTTAATGGCAACGGCAGCGATGCAAGAGAAAGCAACAACTAACATTCAAACACAACTGATTTTCATTACTTTGAACATCTCCCTCCCACAGAAAAAAAAAGGATTATTACAAAGCCATATCAAAAGTGTACAAAAAAAAAAAGAAAAAATGTATTGAGTCAAGGTATTTTTGTCCAGTGTATCCCAACAACTTGTACTTTGCATTGATTCTAACATTTTTTTTTTAAAGTTTTGGAATAGAATCATGTATATCTTTAAACAGTCGAACCCAGTGGCGACGTGAGACCTGAACTTAACGTAAGCAAGATACATTTCACGAGGCCCTCTGGTGGCGTAAGAAGAGGGTTTATAAAATAAAAAATCCATTTTTATTCATAAAGAAAGAAACCAAACTTTTTACACATATTTATTTGGTACATTAAACAATAATGAAAAAAAAAGATTAAGGAAACAGAAATTTTCTACTATTAGTTTTGCTGAAATCCTTAATGATTGGTTCGTAATTTATCTCACAATTTCTTGTTAGATGCTACTTCTGCTTCAATAGATAAAACTGCCAAAGCTGAAAGTCTTTCCTGACCCATTGTATTTCTTACATAATTCTTTATCAGTTTTGATCTTGAACAGCTCCTCTCAGTAAAAGCCGTACTTACAGGTATTATTAAGAAAATTCGAAAGACAATGTAAATATTGGTGGAAATTTCATTCAAATCGTTTCCTACGACACATTAGAGCAGATGTTTTACGTCTGTAATGGTGTTGGGTAAATTTGGGATCATATTTTGTAATTCTTCATATAATTCGTAAAGTTGGAAGTCACTACTCTCACCTACTTGCAGGACTGTGTAAATCTTGACAGTTTTTCTGTATTTGCTCTTTTGGAATCTTTTTTGACTTTTTTAAATCATAGAGAAAACGAAAATTTTCAAACTGTTGATTGAAAGACATAAATCTTGAATCCATATTACTAATCACAGAATCAATCATGGTATTAAAAAAGTCTGATTTATACTGGTTTTTGACAGACTCTAGGTTGATCGCCACCTTCATAATCAAACATTCTTTTCCTTTTGGCTAACCTTTTATTTTTTAAAGTCTTTTGGCAAATCATTATTGCTTTTCTCAATAAACTTACGAGCATCAGACAAGCATTTTCTGAATCTAGTTTGTCGATACTCTTTGATCCAGCTACAAAATGTACGCAAATGTTCAAGAGTAATGCATAAATTGGCTTGTACAGATTGACATAATTTGCTTATAGTATTGATACGCGTTAATAACTCATATCATACATGTGCAGGTTCGATAAATTCCAAACTGAACATTTCATTCTAAAGGGAATCCCAATCACTGACTGTGTCGGATTGTTCCGTCTGGTTTTTTATGCATTCAAAAAGATCATCAAATTGTATCTCGCCTCGATTCTGCTTTCTCACCTTGTGTCTGATAAAGGCTTAATAGTAAGCTTTAATTTATCTTTGATAATTTTCCAGCCTTTGCTGAAACTTGAAAATAGCAAAAAAAAAAGTCTGAATAAAACCAAAAAATGTTTTAGTTGCCACTGGCGAATTAGCCGCGTCTACCAATAACAGATTCCAGCTATGACAACAGCAAAGAGTGGAAAATGCCCTGGGATTTATATTTAATATTCGAGTTTTAACCTCATTATTTATGCCTACCATATTTGCACCATTGTCGCATTCTTGTCCTCGATAGTTCTGAATAACAGCCATTTTTTTTCTAATTCTCCCAGTATTGCATTGGTCAAATATTCTCCAGTCGTTTCAGTGACAGCAAGAAATCCGATCAAGTTTTCTTCTATACTTCCAGTTGATGTATTACAATATCTTAAGATGACCGACTTTTGTTAAATTTTACTACGTTCTATAGTTCTGTCGAGTAAAAAAGAATAATATTTTGCCTATTTTATCTTACCAATCACTTCGTTGGTAACTGTGTTTAACGTGATTGTGATAAATTCATTTTGAATATCGTTACTTAGATAATGATGTGCAAGTTGTTTATTATCAATGTGATTTATGTGTTCACGTAACGTAGTATCATATTTAGATATCAATTTAAATAAGTCTTTATATGAAGCTTCCAGAATTCTTAGTGTCTTCGTCTGTTTTGAGAAATTTTCTGTGACCTCTAAACGCCAGATTATGATAGGCTATGAAATTTATCATATCAATTAATCTCTCAAACAAATTGTACCAATGTTTTTGAGATTTAAGAATTCGTCTTTCGTTTTCTCGGTCTTATGTTTTCCCGTTATTTACTCCTTTCTCTAATGTTATCCATTGGAACATATGGGCCATTATGTTCTCAGGTCTGTATAAAATACTACTTAAGTGTTTTCAATCACAGCACCCTTCCTGTACCACTTGAGTGTTTGTGAATTACCAAATAGTCTGTATGGAAAACAGAAAACTATATTTTTAGAAATTGAATAAACCAATCAGCGACGACGCTGTGTGTGTGTGTGAGTCACAATTATTTAGTTTTCTTGAGAAATGAAAATTGGAAAAGTGACCATGATCATCATCTTTAGGAAAATATTCATTACAGTTCTTTAACTGCTCTGTGGAACTATATCATGACCGGTGAGCATCTGTCATAGGAGCATACACAATCCCGGGTCAAAATTGAAAAATGCTTGTTCCACTACGTCACTGGCATCTCTGTTCACAAGCGAAGAACTAATCTCAATCTCTTCTTCTTGTGATTATGACTTATATTACTCAACGTGAACACAGAAGTCTCAGCGTCAGATTATGATTGGCAAGCTTTTGATTCTATTTTATTTTCGATTTTCGTCATTCGGTATCAATAGTCGGTGCATCTGGCGTAACTTCCGAATTCGAAGGAAACTCGGATACAGATAAATGCTATTGAGAAGTCGAAGGAACTGATTAATTTGATTCTGTACTTCCAAATTCAGTCTGACCGAGAGATTTCATCATACCTGAACTTTAAACCTGGTTGGATACAATTCTTTTTTGTGCTTTTCTTTTTCCTCTGCCCCAGATTCCCATTTCTCCCTTTATCTCTATCTCTTTTATATAATTGATAAATTATAAAAAAAAAATGCCCAATACCCACACCTATTATTTATTCTCACATCAAATACTTTTAAAATTTATAATATGATACAGAAACATGAAGTGATACTGCATCTGCATGCGATAATTTAATTGGCTTTCTAATGATGGAAAATCCCGAGCTATGCCACGTCTCTGACCGGGGACTCCCCGCGAAAGCAGCTTAACTCTAGCGAATGTTGCCAGACTAAATATGAGCGAAAACGACAAAGTTGAGAAATTTTTAGTAAAAGAAAATGGAAAAAAACGAATTATTTATTCATATGATTTCATGCACCGATAAAAAAAAAAAGTTGATATATCAATTTTTCGATATCTTATGGCGAAAAACAGAGTTGAGAATTTTCTAATTTATTAATTATAAAAAACCATGGGAACTTTTGGATTTTTCTTACTTTTCGTTTAATTTATTTTGGCTTTGAGGCGCGAGGCCCTATGCACCGCGAGGCCGTGGGCAGGGGCCCACACCGCCCATGCCTTACGCCGCCTCAGGTCGAACCTCTATATAACGAAGTCGCTAAATCCACACAAAAAAAAAAAATTGTAATATACAGGTTTATCTTTCAATTTTATTTATAAACCACATAAAATAAATTTTAAATTTATAGACACTATATATTTAAAGAAAGTAATTATTCACACCTTATTGTAAATTAAATATATCTTACCTATTAAAAAAAAAAGGAAGAAAGAAAAACTGCACTAAAATTTTCTTGACGCATTTATCCACTTTCTAAAGAATTAAATTTTTTTCATTGATGCTCAATCACTTACGTTTTGACATTTTTATGCTTCAAGCATTGGAAGTTACCAGTATGACTGATAAACACAACAAATGAACGGATACTAGTTCCAGGACACGAGACTCCACTGAGAAAGGGGATATCGAAGATGTTTCCAGTGAACTGGACAGTGGGGATTAAAGGTTACACTTCTTGGATAAAATGCCCAGAATTCTATTGCTCTTGGCGACTTAGGTACCTATTAAAACCAGTTCAAGATTTATGATACCATAAAATGTGTTGAAAGAATAACTTGAAATGTCCAGAAATACTTTAAAAATAGGGAGAAAAAAATTGAATCACAAGAGAAAAAGTTCGTAACATAGAAAATGCACTTCACTATTAGGAGGTTATTTCACGAAGAAAATTGTGAAATTTTCTCGGTTCCAGGAAATAGTTTACAATATAGAGATTCGTACTACGGAGGTACAACTGTGTGTGTGTGTGTGTGTGTGTGTGTG
>BMAV01016586.1:0-24098 GCA_019973955.1 Trichonephila inaurata madagascariensis | reverse complement strand
CAGACGAGGAATGTGTTTGTGTTTGCCGCGCAAATGGGAGACGAAAGTGGCCCGGGGACGAGGGCAGACCTTTTTTTTTACCTGCCAATAAGGAAGACGAGGGGCGTGTGGTGGACCCACCCCTGGTGCTTAAAAGGGGTGAATTTTGAGAACTTGGGAGGAGAAAAGAAACTTGAAAAGACTTGAACGTTGGACGGAGAGGAAAGAAACTTGGACATAGAGCCCTGGAGTGAGACGGACGGAGCCCTGGATGGAAACAGAGAGCCATGGAGTAAACTGGAGAGGAGCCCGGAAAAGCAAGGGATTATCCAGTGCCTTTGGGAATAAGGATTGACCTCCAGTGAAAAAGACTGTCCGCCCAGCTTGGCCTATTTAATGAACATTTTAATAACATATGAAGCTATTAAATACTGTTTAAAATTTTAAGATGAGGCTGTAACAAATTTTCTTGTGTACTAACTACTGACGACGTTACAATCCAGACATCGATTTGCTTGTTTAACAAAAGCAAATTCATCCATCTCATTAATTTGAAATTTTTTCCATCTTTATAAAATCCAAACAAAATGGAACGAAACTTTTACAAGTTTAAAATAAATATATATATGCACCTATACATATCTATAATAAAACTACATAGGGTTAATTTTTTTTTCAATTTGTTGAAAAAATATTGTATGTGTGGCCCAGTAATTTTAAAATTTTTTTTGCAATGTGGTTCTCAAACGGTCATAGTTTAGACATGAAGGGCGGCAAAAATAAAAGAAAAAGAATTCGTAGTAGTAGAAACTTATAGGGTTATTTTCAAGTATTTGAACCACTCCCCTATTCTTGACAAAAGAGGGGTCTTGTGACTCCTTCTGAACTTAAAAGACCAGGAAAATTGTTATCTTTAGTTTTGAACAAAAATAAGAGGGGAATGAGCCTCGAAATCACTGCGGGTGGGGAACCAATATAACCCATTCTTAAACCTTATCTCCAAAAAGCTAATATTGTTTTTTGAAATTAAAGTATTAGAAAACTAGGAATATTAAATGTTTACATTATTTTGAAATAGTATAATACATTTTAATATTTATTTATATTATGATGTTAAATAATGCTAAAATAAATTAATTTTCAGAAATGAAATATAATTAATTATAATTGAATATTTTCCTGTTCTCTAAGTAACATGAAAAACTATATTTAATATTTCTTAAACTTAATAATTAAAAGTCAACCAGTAGCAATAAAAAGGGCTGATTAAACATAACGATTAAAAAAGCCCCTTTTCCCCCCCCCCCCTGCAATTTATTATAATTTCGCAACATGTGTTTACTTAAATTTATATACGGTCAGATATAAAGTTACATTAACTGGTACCGCAATTCAGAATTACGCAAGCGCGCGAGGTCAATCGACTATCCAAATGAAAATTTATATTTTTGTGTGGTTCTGACCCATTCCCTCTCTTTTACGCAGTGTCGTATTAAATGACATGGAGGGCCCTAGACAGTCGAATTCTCGGGGCTCTGTAGCCTGACTTTGGAGCACTAACTAACAGAACACGCTCTTGTGGGCCCCAAAAAGCCCGGGGCCCGTAGGCAATTGCCTACTCCGCCTAATGAGTAATCCGGCACTGCTTTTACGGTGATATTATCTTTAGTTAATTGGAAATTAATAATCCAAAGAAAATTTTACGAATGGCTTTCATAGCGTAAATATTATATTATATAAGCTAAAGCTTCGACCGAATAATGCATTTCTGTGCTTTGAATCAATGCTCCTCATATTGCACAAAAGTCATCATTATAAATAATTATTAAATAAATTACTGCAAACTAATTCATGTTTTGTACGCAGTCAGTCATATTGAGAAATTTTTATAAAATTGAAATCACAGGTCGGGAAAAATAGAAACGTTTTTGCTTTAAACATATATTTCAAGCTGAATTAAATATTGGTTTGATCAATTTATTCAAAGAAATCTACTCATTTTTAAAAGTTCAGTTTTTTAACCGCATTAAAAGTAGCTTTCCTTTTCTTTCTTTTATACGTTAGAAAACTGCAATTGTCTTGACATCTCTGCAATACATTCCCATGTATAAAAATCTATTCTCTGGTGAAAAATTCTGTTGTTGTTACTTATAACACCTGATCGGCACACTAACCGATATTAACATGAAATCAAGGCCCACAAAATTCATCCATGGTAAGAGGCTAGATTTACTCCTGTCGTTTTCCACAGCTTTGAGCACCATACGGGTGACAGTGTGATTTTGTGGAAGAACACCCTGGAGGTGATCAGGGGCCTCCCACCTCTCATCCCCTTCCACCAATCTCACGAGAAGACTTGTGGCTCGACGGCTATTTAGAGTACCCCAATGCCGCAAAGGCACTCTTCATTTACAAGTATCCATTAAGTTACCGCAGCCACTTTTAAGAATGAAACAAAATTATAAAAAATTTTAAAAATCAAATTTAAAAGCATACGTAAGAAACACAGACGATTTAGAGCTTCAAAACATTTAATTAAACATAGTATTTTGTATCTACTAGCATAAAATGAAGAGTAAAATAAATAAATAACAATAAAACATTTAAAACACTTTATACTAAGTTTTTTTGTTAATATATAGCTTCAATAATTATGTTTAGCAGAAAAAAGTATTTGATGACTTAATAAATGAGTTTAGAAGCTTTTTCTTCAATATACTGGGATGAATAATTTCATCAAAAAACTCAGCAAAAAAACAAAAACAAAAAAAAAAGCACAGAATTTAGTAAAAAAAATGACAATTTTAAAAATGAACACTAAGAATTGATTTTTTTTCTTAGAATATGCAAAGGAATATTTGAGTCCTCAAATAATATAAATTTGATTATTATGGAGCTAGAAATGAAGTGTCATCGCGCAAAAATTGAAAATAGCACATTATTTTCTTATGGATATATGCATATTAAGAAATTAAGTAAAAACATCGGATTTTTTTTTTTTTTTTATTAAATTTTAAAATTTAATGATTTTTTTGTTTTTTTTAATTATAAATAATCAAAAAAAAAAAGGAATTCTGATTGGTACACACAGAGTTAAGTATAAAATATTTTATAAATTGCTCTCATTTTTGCATCCTATCCACAAAATTCAATGGTACTTTAGTACCTAAATATTACTTATGACAACATTGAAAGTGGTGTGATATATATGATAATTTACAATAAAAAAGGCTTACCACAATAAAACGATTTTAAAAGAGAAAACCTTTTTTTTAAAAAAAAAATTACTTTTAAAAAAATTTCTTATTTTTTTACTACTCATTTTTATTTTAAGTTCTGAAATTAACCGAATGCTATTAATCATATTTTGTTTGGCTATGGTCTATAAACAAATCTAAATTTAATGCTATCATTTCTTAAAAATTAGCTAAAATCTCTGAAAAAATCTAAATCATGTTGATTAAAACATTCATTCTTGTTTTACAACTAGAAAAGTTAACACACAATAAAAAAAAGTTTAACATATTCTTTTTACCAACATTTTCACACTCTAAAATTTCGCAGTTGATATAATGTTTAATCTTTAGTAATAATAAAATATTCTTAAAATATTTTCTAAATTTTTGAGATTTACAAGTTTTTAAATGCTTATTAACTTTTATCAGAAAACAATGAATTAAGGAACACATAAATTTTGACAATTCATCATTGTTTGAATGCAAATTCTATTTTAATTTTTACATGAATATTTAAACTATGTCAGTTATAATTTTTGGTATAATTGTAGTTGTATAAGGTTCAAAAAAATATTGAAATATAAATTGTACAAAATGGAAATCACTCATTTTCATTGAAAAGAAAGTTTACATCTTATAAATTGTTTAGAAAATAAATATACACATAAAATCTTACTCTGCACATAAAAAAATCTTATATACTCAGATGTATATAAAAGTGTTTTACTAAAGGATTCAAGAGTTTTAATATAGTCTTTCTTTTGTTGATACGATAATAATAATAAAAAATCATGCAGGATTATTAGGAATAAAGGAATTTCAAAAAGACATTATGTCTTGAGTTTTTTTTTTTAATTTGTGTTAATTTGTTTTATAAAAAGTGCTAAAATTTTGATATGTTAATTTAAGATAAATATATTTATATCCCCAATGCACACACTCTTAATTGAATTGATTTCCTGTTCAGAAAAGTAGTGCAAATAAGATATTTTACACAGTCACCCTTCTCAATAAATCTGCTCTTCTAAGAGTCGTGATGTTTCGGTTGTTAAGAATTCTAAATTTTTTTACATGGATATATAATTCTGGATTTATTTTCATCAAATTTACTATCTGGAGCAGAAATGTGAATTTTCTTATACTATTCACTAACTTATGTGATATCAACAATTTTTTGTTAATTACTATTTTTTCGAAAATCTATAAACGAAAAAATAGAGAAGTAATGAAAAATGTGAAATAAAATACCGTACTGCAAGTATATATTCACTTCCAAATTATATCTTTTAACTATTACACATCGAAAAAAAAAACTCAGTATGAAATAATCTTTTTGTTGAGTATAATTAATCAGCTATGAATAAATATAATGGAGGAAAATTCAGTAAAGTATTTGAATATTTCAAAAAACATGAGTGATTATCTCCTTTAGAAATTACGATAATGTTATAGAGATAAAACAAATAATATATTTAGAATAATAAGATATATGAAATTTCTGGATTAGATAAATAATTACTCTCCATAGTACAACAAAAAATTAAAACTACGTGTAATTTAACATTTATGTCTTGTATTCGTAAAATTAATGTAATTTACCTTCATATTTAAATGATAATAATTCTTTGTTTTGAAAAAAAAAACTTAAAAATTGAACTGCGTTGAGAAATGCATAAAGCATTTTAAATCTGATTTTGATTCAATTTTTTTTTAAAGTGAATTCGAGAAATCGTTAAGATTTCTGCTGAAACTACACTGGTAATATTTCCAGAGAACATAAGCTTTTTTTTAAAAAAAAAAAATGAATATCAGAAATGCAGTGTATTACTACGCGGAATTTTTTCTGTAGACAGAAGCAAACCGCATATGGTTATTGCAAACCGGTTCCTCCCAAGGATACGTCTTGGCGATCCACCTTTGGCTAGAAAAGAAGGATTTGACGGTGGAAAATCCCAGCCCCTGTTTTAAAAGATTTTCATTAAAAAATTGAATGCTGGTCTGTTTGATATAGCTCTTTCTCCATTAACTCTTTGAAGGTGATATTGCACCGAGGATCAATTTTGAGAATAGATTTTAGATGATTTCAAGGGTCAGTATATCTATTGCAGTTTAATAAAATATGTTCTAAGTCATTTAAACAATTACAAGAACTACAGGTTGCATTATCTGTTAAATTGAATATTCGAAGAAGTCCTGGGGTAATGATCATTTTGCTAAAGATTCGAGTGCATAGAATTTCTTCTCTTCTATTGTTTGTCCATTTAGAGACGATGGCAATATTTGTAATATTGCTTGAATAAAAATTAATATTTGCTTTTTTTAAATCTTTCTTGATATAGTTACAGTTACAGTTAATATCTTTATTAGGGATTTAGAGCAACAAAGGCTATTATCCCATACATCAAGTATCAATATGTTAGTATATGTCAAAATATTTCATGTTCTGAATAAAAAATCTAAATGTTGTTCTGTTTGATATGGCTTTCTCCAGTAACTCTTTAAAGGTGATATTGCAACGAGGATCAATCTTGAGAAAAACTTTAAAGTGATTTCGAGGGTGAGTATATCTACTGCATTTTAATAAAATATGCTCCAAGTCATTTAAACTATTACAAGAACTGCACATTGCATTATCCGTTAAATTAAATTTTCGAAGAGGTCCTGAGATAATGATCATTTTGCTAAAGATTCGAGTGCATAGAATTTCTTCTCTTCTATTGTTTGTCCATTTAGAGACGATGGCAATGTTTGTAATATTGCCCGAACTTTCAAAATACTTGCTTGAATAAAAATTAATGTTTGCTTTTTTAAATCTTTCTTGATATATTTTTTTACTGATACCTTCTGAAGCAATCCAGTCGATGTAAACGTTAGACTCCGTGACAGATCTTGCGAGATAATCCACCTGCTCATTCCATAGTATGTTAGAGTGTCCCGGAGTCCAAAGTAAAATCAGCTGATTGGTATAATACAGTGTTTTTCAAACTGTGGGGCGCGCCCCCTGGAGAGCGCGAGCATATCGAAAATAAAAGATTAAAAAGTATCTATTTACTGGAATGAGAAGTAAAACAAAATACTTTCTGACATAATAAAAAAATACACATTTACACTGATATAATTTATATATATCATCTGCCATATTACGTCATCAAAAATAAAAGCTTCTACTTCAAAACCACATTAGCTATCTTTGATACTATAACCAAATAAAAAACATTTTATTTGATTTGCTGTAATCCCATGATGAGAGATTTTTTTATTAAGTTTTCTTTTCAAATCTAAAATACTACTATCTCACAGAAAAAACACAACCCAGACCCAGAATCAAAAAAATCTTAGAAAGATAAAAAAAATTCATCACTGTTATATTATTGAAATATTGTACATCAGCTGTAGGCAGCAGAATGTATTTGCGGCGGTTTGACCTTCGAAATTACTTGTACGGTTAGTTACGTCCCTGCTCTTATGTATTTGTTTTTTCATTTAGGGAAGTTGTAAATATAAACTATTTCTGCTGCGCTTTATTCCTTGTAAAATATTTTTACGATTTTTGGAAAAGCACAGAGAGCACTTTCAAGGACTACTAGGCAAAGATTTATTTTTATGAGTATTCTCAAACATATAAAGCATAATGAAAAACGTTTTACAACATTTTTTAGAATATTCATATTGTAATAAATACACTTTTAATCCTGGAGCGATCACGCCGAGCACAGAGTGCACGAAATCGGTAATCTTGTCAAAACTGTTAATTGTTACCAATGGCCCTGACACTATCCTCCTGTTCGACAGTCTCAACGTGAACTAAAATATATTTGTCACATATCTCCCTATTTCTTGGGAGTGACAAACGTTTTTTTACAATATTAAGGTACTTGTTTTGACTGAGTTCCCGGTGCGATCACTTTTTTTCCAAAATATTTTCTGTGTTCATGCTGCATCCCCCCCCACCCTTATGAATAACTTAGTGATTTTGATTGCCTTGTTGTACGACATATTGTGGTTTGGTAAATAAGCATGATGAGCAGGTAAATGTTTGGTAAATGATCAGAATATATGTATATATAAAGAAATGGGCATCTTTGATCTCTATTGAAAGAAGTTAAAACTGTTAAATAAAACGGATGAACCTGCTGAAATAATGCATATTAAAGTAAATTTGAGAAAAGCGATGAACATGAAACGCGAAAGAAACATTTTCAAAAACTCCCAAAAGAACTCCAGCAACTGAAATATGAAGACATAAGTATCAGAAGACACTTTGCTTTGTCAAAAACACACAAGCAAGCAAAAGTTCAACATACTATTTGTCGAACTTCAAAGGACAGTAAAATTACAATAACTTGAACAAAATATGACAGTTTTTCCTGAAAATAACATTCCTGTAATGTCAGTGAAAAGTGTCTGTGATTTGTGTCTTTTTTTAAGGTCACGCACATTTAAAACATTTTAGTTCAGTTTTCTTGGATTTTTTCCTAAAGTTATCTAAGAAAAGTTGAAAAGTCCTTGAAAGTAGGTAAGTATATTTTCTCTTAATTAAATTATTCACTGGAATTACGATTTTTATTGTGTTCTATAAAAATAGTTATAAAAAAAGGATTGGGGTGACTCAATAACCCCGCTCGACCATTAGTCTCGAGTACGTGCCTGCTCCATGGTTAAAACATGTTGAAGTCTTTTCGCTTTAAATATTAAAAATAATACAATTTTTCTTCTACGGAATTTTATATTATTGTTCATTATTCAACATCAATTCTAAATGCTAATTCTGTAAGGCTTAAAATTACAGTTCGCTTAAAACTAATTATAATTTTAGCAATCATTTTTTAAAAAAATCATTTTACATTTTTGTAAACATAGTCTCGCACTTGGTCTTACTCTCCTTACAATTCAGCGATTATATCTCAATAATGTTTTATTTTCTTATAAATGAACTCGTGCAAAGAGCGGGCACTTCAGCCAGTATACTTATAATGCATCAGTGTGCTGCACAGAGTACTTTATAACTAATTAATTAATACTAAATTAAGAACAAGTTTAATAAGTATTAGCGACTTCTATTGGCTTGTCTTGCAGAGCAAAGTTTTTCAAAGCAATGCTTATGATTAGAAATTGACTCTCTGAGTTATTTTTCTATATTTAGCTGACATCTGTATTTTGTCTCCTAAGCAGCCACCGCATTTTACAATATGTTCCAATTTAAAGATTAGAGAAAGGATAAATAACATGATCATTATCTTATTACTTAATTTTTTTTCCTTAAAAGTAACATATTCAAAATTTAATACTTATGTCATTAATTTGTACGGTTTATAATAAATATTGTAGCTTTAGCGTCAAAGTGCATTATTATTGCGTTCAGTACATTATTAATGTATAAGGGGGGGGGCGATAAAAATTGTGATTGAAAAGAGGGGCGCCAGTATTGAAAGTTTGAGAAGCACTGGTATAATATGATTGTATGTAAATCTTGCTAGCTAGTCTGTGAATCGCACTATGTGATTTCGTTGAATAATTTTGAAGACCATAGAGAACTGAGAAATTATCAGATAAGATTAGCAGATTTTTGTTTGAAACAGTTAGATCATATCTAAAGCTTGGCAGCCAAAGCTTTAACAGTAAAAATAGAGCTATTGTGATTTATTCTGTAAGCAAAAGAGAAATTTTCTGTTATACCTGCTATAAATATTGTTTGTTCGTTTTTCGAGGCATCTGTAGCTATTATATGGAAATCCTGAAAATCATGCTCAACTGTTTCATCAAATAAACCCCTTATAGCTTGAATTGGTAGCTGCAGGATGATTCGAACAGGGCACCTTGTGACATAGCCATCCTGCGATAGCTATGACGTGTTGGATCCGCGTAAGCTAGAGGTGTGGGATTATCTAAAGGATGAGACATTTTATATTTCTTAATACAACTTTTATTAAGAATAACTTAAATTACTTATATCTAATGAACAACTTTCTTTAAGTGAGAATAAGCCACAAATTAGACTGAATATTTAAGTCAGATCACACCACTAGATCATTTATCCTAAGTATAGTTAATTATCTGCCTAATCTAGCTTTCTATACAAAATATTACCGTTTATAAAGTAACCCTCCTACCTTGGTTGAAGACTCATCTATTCTGCTACTTGTAGATAGGTGTACTCAGGTACTATTGCTCTTCCTTATAAATTTTATTATCGAAGGTGGGCGTTTCCTTCTTCCCTGTGAGTAGGCCGTCTAACACTTGTTCCGAACTGTTCCGCACTAAGCTTTCTCTAAGATTGCCATTTTTTCTCACTCTAAACCTTCTATCCTTTTAAAGTATATCTTATTTGCATTTTTGCTTTGTTTTTCTTCTTGGTATTGGGTTGGAAAAGTTTTGCCATTAATCGTGGCCGTCAAAGAACGTAGGAGTTATGTTAGAAGAAGAACGCGAGAGATGTCACAACCTTGCATTCCGAACGCCAGTACTTTATCGATCACGCCAAAACGATCGTCTCCGCGTGATGTCTAAAAATACTGGTTTTTTTATTTAGATACCGCTACGCTACTCTCCCACCAGTGAGGTGATAGGGAACGATTTTTTTTGTTACTGAGAGTATTTTTATTTATTTTTATTATTTATTTTTCTCTTCTTCTTATATTATTATTTATTTTTTCTCTCTCTTATCTTCTTATTTATTTTTCTTGCGGTATATGGCACCACGATAGTTCAGAAAGTTGCATTTTCTTACTGTCAACGGGTCTCCAATGTAAGATGATTCGAACCGGGCACCTTCCGTTCCGAACGCCAGTACTTTATCGATCACGCCAAAACGATCGGCCCCGCGTGATGTCTAAGTACTGGTTTTTGTTTAGATACCGCTACGGTAACTTTTTATCCTGAAATTTGAAGTTATTGGTATATATTTTACATTGGAGAAATCAAAAAGATGTTATTACGGGGTTTGTGATAATTTGATTACTATTAGCATTTAAAGTATGTTATATACTAACAATATTATTTTTATCTTCCTTCATAATTTTTAAATTCAGAGAATCAGGGTTATTGCTACATAATGGAGAAAAGGTTTGTTTGGAGATTTAAGAAAGGAAAAATTTATTTGCCAGTCTTCTGATTTTGTCCGAGAGTATTTCTTGTCTAGCCAATTTCATGAGTACAATATTTGGAGTCCATTGTGGAAGACCTAGTGCAATTCTGAGAGCTTTGGTTTGTATTATATTAAAAGGTTTCAACTGATTGTCAGACCATTTATTTATTATGTGACATGTGTAAAAAAAGATGCTATTACTGATTAACTGGACAAAATTTTCAGCTCTCGGACCATAATGCTTGTAAGCCATACCTTTAAGAACATTGATTTTTTTCAGTGCTTTATTTTTCATTTGGTTCATGATGTTTATATTTTGATTCCGTTTTGAAAAATATACTCCTAAATATTTAATAGAAGATTGCCGTGGAAGAGGGGTCCCAGCTAATAATATATTAGGAAATGTGGGAATACTTTTGTTCGAGAATTCAGCTCAAAGCTTAAGCTCAATTTCCAATAATTACACCATTGGTTAATTCTCTCTTAAGTATTTTGTAATTTACGACAGATGATATCAGGTGACTGATATGAGCAATAGATAAAAATGTCATCAGCGTTTATTGAACACTCGACTCCAGTCTCCAATGTTTCAAAAAAGTCATGCATATAGATAATGTATAATAATGGAGACAGTACACTACCTTGAGAGAGACCCTTAAGCAGTGTTTTTTTCAGATGAAAAACATCCCCTCCATAGAATTTGTAGCGATCTGTAAGATGAAAATCCATGCATCCAGAGCGCTATTTTCTCAGTTATACCAATTTGTAAGTACATGTAAATGAGACCGTGAATATACACGGTGTCATAAGCACTCTTTATATGTAAGCTAGTACCCACGAAGTATTTTTTATCGAACTTTGCGTCTGTTATTGCTTTGTAAATTATATAAGTTGTTATTCTGTTATCTTTAAAAGAAACAAATCCATAATGTTGTTGATGTAGTTTTTGTTTTGTTATCAGAAAGTAGAGGCAATTCGATAGGCTAAAAATCTTTCAAATGCCTTAGAGAAAACTGATGATAAAGCGATAGGTCTATATGAGGAGATTTTAGTTTTATCTTTGCATGGTTTGGGAATTGGAAGAATTATAGCATGCTTCCATGCTTTGGGGACAATTGAATTATCAAATATCTGTTGAAAAAGTTTAAAATTATCATACGTTCACTATGGTTCAATAGTTTCAGGAATTTAGCCGGGATCTTGTCTGCTCCTGGGTTTATTTTCTTTTCAGATCAATTCAGATAAATGAAAGGGTTTGTTGATTAAATTATTATCTTGGGCAAAAAAGGTCCAAAGAAAGTGGTTCATGGATAATATTATCGGATGCGATTAATGAAGTGCCATTGAAATAGGGATAGCAAGGGCTATGCAAATTGTGTAGCGCTGCGCATCATTTATGTGCAAGTGAGGTCGCTGTGGTAACTGTATACATAGTGGATACTGTGCTTGTTCTGAATCAGTCGTTGGAATTGCCAGTATGGGTAAACTGCCTGATTTAGACGCCTTCTATCGCGGACAAATCACAGGTGCGCGATGCATGGGCCATTCAATTTCCGAAATCGTCAGACAACTAGGATTTTCAAGATCGAGAGTATGTGACGGCTCTATCCGCGTCCTTCCTAATAACAAATCGTCTTGAAAAATATTTGGTCTTTTAAAACTATTTTATTCGTAACAAATCCTCTAAAGAAGAAAACATGATTATTTAAATTAGGTATGCTATATATAGTCTTAGTTTTCAAACATTAGAGAGAAAAAGTGAGGGAGATAGGATATATTGCTAGTGATCAGGTATCAATCAAATTTATAGGGTATTTCAAATATTTTATAATTGTAATAATTAAATTGACGATTGGTCACTATAGTTTACATAGCTAGGAAAGTTGATTCGAGCCTGAAGTAAGTGCTTTGGTATTTAAAGTCTTCTCATACCTCGTTATTTCTCCACATATTGCTTAAATTGGGTGCATCTCTTATTTAAGATTACTTGAAATTGTGTTATTGATTTGTGAAAAATAAAGAGGATATGGATAGTCGTCCTTCCCTTCCTCAAACATATATAGGCGTGAATGAGAGAATCTCACAAATATACCAAGAATACATGGATGGTGGACAAAAACATTAGCGGTCGGGAAAACTGCAAAGGACAATTAGCCTTGACAATTCGTGGTGAAAGACGGCTCAGGTGAATTGTACGTAGCCAGCGAAGCCAACCATTAGCTCAAATTACCACCCAGTAGAATGATGGTGCCAGTCGTACAGTCAGTAAATGGATTGTGCACCGCTCGCTTCACCGTATGGTTTTCGGGAGCCATCGACCTACGAGAGTACCATTGCTCTAGGCTTGCCATCAGGCTGCACGTCTTGCCTGGGAAAGAGAGGATACTAGAGTGTAGAGTCAGGGAGTGATAAGTCTAGATTCGACTACAACGTCGACGGGCGGCTGAGAATATGGCGTCAGGCATTTGAAGCCATGGATCTTGCATGCGAGATTGGAACTGTACAAGAACATGGTGTCTCAATGGTGGTCTAGGGTGTTCTTTCATTGCATTGTTTGAGATCTTTGGTGCGTGTACCAACCTCTCCCAATGCAATTCGGTATGTAGAATTGCTGGGTGATCACCGCCGTCCGCTTATGCTGTTCTGTTATCCGCACGGTAATGGAGTTTTCCAGCAAGGCAACTATCTTTTACAAGTCCTGTTTGGCTACTGACTGGTCCTCTGACTATTTTGTCATAAATTGGCTGCCTAGAAGCCCAGATTTAAATCCTATTGAGCGCTTTTCGAATATTTTGGAGCAAGACGTGAAGGACCATCACACAGCACCAACGAACCTTATTGAATTATGGACAGCTTTAATCAATATTTGGCAAGTCATTCCCGTTGAAAGTTTCCAGAAACTTGTTGAATCTATGCCTCGTCGTGTGGCAGCCTTTATGAAAGCCAGAGTAAGCCCAACTCCTTAATAGGTAGGAATCCCTAATTCAGTGGCACTTTAAGTGTAGTTTCCTAATCTAATCTTAAATGATTGTCAAATGTACACTTATCTCTTGGTCCGCTTGTCTCAGCTATTTCCTATACTGCTACAGTTCTCTTCAAATCGGCTTCTTAATAATTTCCTCGTATCTAATCTTGAGTTCTGGCTTGAATAACCAAAGGATACCTCACGATTAACTTTAATACACCTTGTCAGGGTTTAAATAGCATTTACATTAGCACAAAATAAAGTACTCTCTGTGGAAGGTGGTTTTAAACTCAAGCCACATTTGAGGAATAATTTCCCCAAGAGGATTAGTTGAAGGACCGTGGATGGATATGCAGCTCTGCACTTCAAACTAAAGAATCATAACAGTTGTATACACAATTAATACTAATTATACATATTTCAACATTATATAAACAATCTGGCCTTTCAATAATAATAATAATAATAATAATAATAATTGCCCCACCCTTCAAGCTGCGCGGATAGTTTTAAGGTTAGTTTTCTAGCTACGCCACACGTTCCAGACCAGATATAATACATTTTCCACAAAAATACGCATAATTTTACAAATATATTCATTAAACAAACAAATCAAGATATCAAGATATTTACAGTCATGCGTATTGCATAAGCGAATTGGTTGAGAAATTGATTCCATGTCCCAAGATTATCCTAAACATAACATGAAATCATCTGATTCAGTGGGTTCGATTTGCCCTTTGTGTCTGATTAGACTATGGTCTATACGTAACCATTTTAATGTTACTAATGTTCAAACTGTGACATAAGTCTTCATGATATCTGATATGCATTGGTACCATTATCTGAATTGGAGCTTCGTATGACGAAATATAGTTCTCAAAATATGCACTAGCTTTTGCCTTAGCCGAGGCCTTCTTTAAAGGAACAAATTTAACCCATTTTGTAAAAACATCGCTTATAACTGATATATCTCTCTAGTTTAGACGCCGAGTACTAAGCCTAGCAAACCTATAGAAATTACTTCGTTGATATAATTAACCTCTATCAAAATTAAGTGACCAGCTGGTAAAACGCGTTTTTATAATTTATTTTCTGACACATTTCGCAGCATGAAACATATTCATAAATAAGTTTCCACATATAAGGAAAGTAGCATGAGTTTCTTATTCGAAAATATGTTTCCCTTATTTCAAAGTGTCCCGACATAGGATTGTTGTGGAACTCACGTAGAATATCAAGCCAGAGATTTCGGAATATAGACTCTTAAGTTGTTTCAGTGGTGACAAATATTTAGAATAAAAAAGGATTCCAGTCAAGAAGTTTAAAGTCTTGAAACCTGTTCTCACAAACCGCCGAATTTACTGAACTATCTTCTAGATTCTCCATATTCCTGTAAATTCCTGTTCCAACTCGGGATCCTTCCTTTTCTCCTCAATCGGTTGTTCTTTAGACCACAAAGACCTATTAACGGAAGTCAGTAGGCTAAAAATCTTCAGATTATCGATTTTGATATTTCTAAAATTTCCAATTCATGACCTTTCTCGATATATAACATATTTGCTATTTTAAGAATTAAAAGTACGCCAAAATGAGAGACTTTAAAAAAATCAGCTAGAATTCCTCGCCCACTTTAACAGATAAAAATTAAACACCGTCCTTTTAAACCCAGGAAGCACTTTAAAAACCTCAAATGGTTTTATTTATTCATACGCAATTAACAGTAGAGTAACTGCAAAGTCTGATTACTGATAAGTCTGTTTATTTTTGGAGCGAAGTTTTCATACTTTCGTAAAACTTAATGAAAGTATTTGCTAATCGAACATTAATAATCTAAAGAAATCATAAACAAAAGAAAGGTGAGTTCTCAATTTGGATGTAAGTATTCTAGTTTGAAGAAAAAATATATGCATTACAGCACATACACTTTATATTTATGATGTGGCTTAATCTTTTATCGCTGAAAACACATCAAAATTTTCTAAAAAAATGCATCAAAAACGGGGGGGGGGGAACCTGGTGAGCTTCATATAAGCTATAAATGCCATGAAATATCTCGATATGGATAATCTAATGAAAACAATATGTGCATTTTTTCACAATCCAAAAAGAAATAAAAGGAAAAGACTAAAAATATATAAAGGAAAGAAATAATATTTAAATAGATTAGGATAAAATAGGGCAGGCTTTTTAATGAGGTAAGATTAGATACAAAAATTACTGTTTCCTAAAAATTATATTTTTAAAATTGTGTTTAAAAAATGAAATTTTTCTAAATTTACTGTATGAATACGCTGCAAGTTTGCATTTTATGTTCCTTATGTATACTTGTGCTTGTGAGATTTTTGAAATATTACGAAACCATTTACCTAAAGAGCACATGTCGTGACAAAAAGTGACAACTTTGAATTAATTCAGTGATGATAAATAAAAATTTGTTTTCGAAAAAACTAAAAAATATATTTCAAAATCTCGCGTCAATATAAATATGATTATTTCTTTATTATCCCTTTAAGACCCGATTTATTTTTATCTAAAAATATTAAATTCTTCTGGTTATTAATACCTTATAGACCCCAATGACATTGGGAAAAATAATGAAAAAAATTCCCGCTCCCCCGCTCCCCCTGGAATGTAGACGGTACCCGTACGATCGTGTGGGTTTGGTGTTATCTGTGAAACAGATCACCCATGAAGTTTTACGAGATTTATTTATACATTTTTAGTTCTATATATAAGTTGATAGAAGAAACAATCTTAATTCAACTAAAATTGTTACAAATAAAGAAATTATTGATGTATAATTAACTCTTATTAATTCATTATTTATTTATTGCAAAATTCTCTCTCTCTCTCTCTTTTGTTTTGTTTTTGACAAGTATAACCATTGCATTTTTAACATGTTTTCGAACTGCTTTCGTAGTTTTCAAATCTGCATTTGTGCGAGGCCTTGAAATGTCATCGATATATCAAAAATGGCTATGCATGTCAAGCCTTTTATCCTGGAATCTCCAGGATAAAAGCCATGACATGTATAGCAGGGGGATTATAACGCTTCGATCTTTTTGCGAGAGGAATAGCAACACTGTTACTCACACAAAACACTCTTCATCATCAGTTAAAATACTTTTGTTAGTACGTGGAGAGGCTGATAACGCGTGCTTCAACTATGTCTAACTTAAATTTTAAGCTATCCTTTTTGATTTTTAGAGGAATTTTACTTGATGCTGCATCTTGTTTGCTCAGAAACCAAGAATTTGCAGCAGCTAAATCAATGTAATGAATGTGTTCAAGAGACTTTTATGGTAAAGAATGATCCAAAATTGTCTTTCCATTTCAAATATTCCCATGTGTTTCTTCATCTTTCTCATCTGATCTTAATTCTCCTTCCAGTATACGAGATTCATATGTTTTGTTTGCAGCATTGTCAACATCAGAGAGATTTTTAAGTTCTGATCTAAGTTCAATCTGATTTATTCATCAATTGAAAAATTTATTCTGTAAGAATTCTCCTTTTAGACACTTGAAAACGTTTTTGGTTAAAAGTTAGCAAAATATTCCAAGAAAAATAGTAAAATGTATCAGAAAAATTTATTATTTAAAATGTATATATATATATATATTTAAACCATAACATACTAACTGCCACCAGAAAACCCAGATTTTTTTTTGGGAGGGGGGAGATATATGGATGCAGATATCTGTTGAGAGGATAAAAAGGCCATACTCCTCAACAAATGTATGGAAAAGAAAATTAATTGAAAAAAAGAGAGAGAGAAGGAAAAAAGGAACATTGATAGTGACCCCCAAGAAAATTTGGTATTAATTATATAACTTTATATATATTTTTCATTTTTATGTAGGCTTTCATCAAAATTATTGAAACAGAAAAGAAAATTCGCGCATGGTAAGTACTTACCTATACAGCTGCAGTGACTCAAGTAACGCCCAATCCAGACGATCGTGCGGGTAACGAAATCCCGAGTCCTACCAGCCACTTTAATAGAGTATAATTAAGATTTTTTTTTTCTTTTTTACAAATATTTAAACATTAATACAAAAATAAAAATAAAACATTATACCATTTGTATCCAATAAATTGATAATTACCTTTTTTACGACAGATATAGAAAGATGTGTTTTCACTGTATTTGAAAAGAAAGCTAGATTTGTCAGCTGAAAATAAAACATGGACCACAATCATCGTCTGTTGATAAAAGGTAACACTTTACACTTTCTGCAAATCGGCTCAGTCGTTAGATTCAAGATTTTTTTGCATACGACTATTCCAGAAGCAAAAACATATAAGAATATCTAAACCGCGTGATCGTGCGGGTTGGGTCTGAAAGGGTTCACTGCGAAAAACCGGTATTCTGAACTGAGTACAAAATACTCACTTTTAAATACGTCACATACTCAAAATAGCTCCGATGCAAACATACTCAAATTTGAGAATAGCCCATTCTTATCTTTGGCAACGACTACGTACTCAAAATTGTAAACATCACATACTCATTTTTGAACCTGTTACTGGATCAAATTTGAGTATATAACAGCAAAATGAGTGCGTAATGCACTCATGTATGAGTTTTAATGGGTCAAATATGAGTATGTATCGTTTTTATTTTATGGTTTGTGTATCCAATACGAATTTTTAACATACAAATATATATCAAATCAAATTTAAAGGGATCTAAATATGTGATACTTATAAGTTGTAAATTTCATTTTTTCCATCTTATATATTATTTAATCTACATTTTATGAAGTTTTTACCACTTTACTTCGAAAATCTAAATTCTTTTTGCATTGTGTTACTTGCATATCATCGCAAAAGTGCCAACGTTCAAGATAATTCGCCATGTCTCTTACGCGCAGAATTAACAACCATGTACTTCGTTTTATATAATGTCGCCAATGTTTTTGAGGTGATACACAAGTTCCAACAAAAATATAATTTTTGGTTTAAAAATGCAACTGCTATGTGATCATAAACTGTATTATTTTTGAACTTATACCTCAAATTTTAATCTTTGAAAATAACAAAAGATTCGATGCTATAGTTAAACAAATGTGTAAGCAATTTGGCTCATTAAAAGTTATATTTATATTTCTAGAAGCAATATATTGTCTTTACAATCTAATACAAACAGAAAATTAACTTTTATTTAAAATCAGTCTTTCAATAAGTATCTTGGAAACATGATGAATAACAAACTTTTCATATTAAAAATCTCTAAACATAAAAGTAAGAAAGGAATAGTTTCTTAACATATTATGTAACATGAAAAAAAAAAACTTAAACTAAGTCTCATTAGGCCCCCCCAGGTAAGTATTTTTTTTATCAATTGTTTTGTTTAAATCGATTCATACACAACTTCTGCTCTCAATACTTATCAACCGAGCTACTGGGACTCCCTTTTAATCTATCCAGATGGAATTAAAAATGCATTGTAACATGTTACAAATCAAACTCACTTTTATATTAACTGATTTTATACTCATTACCAAAGAAAACAAATATTGTAGTTTTTAAGTTAATGTTTTTTTTAAATCAAAATATTTAAAAAGTTTAGGCCTTAGAAGAATGTAAAAACAACTAAAACGGTAGAATTTTACATTTACAAAACATTTGAAATTCATAAATTTTTAACCAACTGGAAAGAGTTTTTAGAGACGTTTTCAGCACTCATTTAGAAGAAAAAATAACATGTATGGACCAGTCGAACCATAATTTAGCCATTTTACTAGTGTACAGCATTTTTTTTTAATGATTCACTGTAAACAAGAAAAATAAAACTAACCAAATCATATTTTTGAAATATTTATTCTGGAAATTGTGCACATACATATCAGACATTTAAAAAGACAAAAGAATACAAGTGTAATTTTTGAAACAACATGCCACTATAAGTTATTTTTTATTGAATTTTTTGTAAACACTATCTAAAATGCATATTATCATCAACTCCATCTTTATTTGTACAGCATAGCTTATATTTTTATTTGATATACATCAAATCATTTTAAATGTGGGAAGTTCTAATGTGTAAAGGAACATGTAATTAAACAGATTTTTTTTACTTTTATGAAATCAATAGCATAAGTGAAAATGCCTTTCAAACAGTGTTTCAAATAAATTATTTGTTAGGATACATGAACCATCTAAATTATATACTGAAGAATTTATAGATAGCTGGTTCTGAGAGGAATCTTAATTACAATTTGCTGTCAGTGAAAAAAGAATTATTTCTGATAGATTTTCTATCGTGGCCATGCTTGCATTGTAAACATCTGCAATAAAACATACAGCCGTCAAATTATTTAACCTCTATAAACTATTTTCATTTTGCGACCATGTGTATCACATTTCATGATGGCCAAAATAAGCAAATTCTCAATCTAGAATAAGATTTAAAAAAAAAATTATTAGAAAACAAAGACAGAAAGTGCGAATTTGGTAATCCCTTTAGTCCATAAAAATTTTAAGCGGAGTGGCCATATTCTTTTAATAAAAGAGATGATCTTAGTACTCACCAACGTGCTAATTTGATATCGGGGGTAGTAGCGCCAAACTGTTGTTTATGTTCGCCAAGATGGGCGATAATATTACAATATGGTTAGCTTAATATTTTCATCGTCTGTTGATGTGGTTGCCATGGGGATAACGTATATTAGAAATAACTTTTATTCGTTTTTTCCCGCTATAACCCTTTAATTTCAGATGATATCTTTAAAAATTTAACCATTTTCAGTTTAATTTTTCTATTTGCGTCTTCTGTTTAATTATGGGCTACTTTCGAATATGGTTATTTCTAAAATAAGTGAGTTCTAGAATATTTTTTTCTTAAAAGAATAAGTGTTGTGCATTTAATTATCGCTATAAATAGTTTATTTTCGTTTTAAAAATGTTTTTTTTTACGTTCTTTGTTCGCTGATACTCGTTGAAGGAACTTGCAGTGCAAGTTTCATATTGCAAGCTTTCACTACTTTGTAATTGATATTCTAAATTAATTTTAACATACATTATGTAATTATTTTATTCATAATGAAAAAAAAATGCAATTATTGCTATGTGTAATCATATAATATTCGTTATTTATAATTGTTTCTTTTAGCATTTATTTATAACTATTATTACATATTTTGTTATTTATTTATAATAGTTATTATTTAATTATAATTATTCTTATTTATTTGTAACTATTTCTTTTGTTTATTTATAGTTATGTATTACGAGTTCTCTTATGCATTATTTTTATTTTTTAAAATTCGACGATTATTCTTTTTAGTAATTACTATTAAAATTATATTATATGATTATTATTTCTAATAACCGTTATAAAATCGTACTATATGAATATTATATATAATTACGATAAAATAATATTATACGATTATTATATGCTGCTTATGATACTATTAGTTCATTTTACTTTTTATTACATAATATTATTCATTATTTATTGATTGATCTAGGTTATTCTCAATCTCTTCCTGTATTTTTTATTTGAAATACATTTCAATGTATTTCAAAACAATTCTTTTAAATTATTGTATATCATTAAATTACCGCTACGCCGCCATATTGGATTTCATTCCAGCAACAAGCAGCACTTGGCGCTATTACCCCCGTTATCAAATTAGTTCCCTCACCAATAATATTTGAAATATTCATTTATGAATAAACAACAGAAGACTAAAACTTTCACTTTTACAATCTAGACAACGGAAAGCATGGAAATGTTTAAGTTTGTGAAAAAAATCTACTTAAAATTGTCTGAAATTAATAAGGATACTGCAGTAAATATAAATCAGTAAAAAATTCTTTTTAATATCCTAGAATAATAATATCAAACAATATACACAATAAATAAAATTACAAAAGAATAAAATTAAAAAATAATGGATGACAACCACAGAACCAAATTTAAATGTATTGGTAACCGTATTGTAATGTTATTGCCCTACTTGACAATTGTCAACAACAACACTTGGTACATAGTAACCCAATATCAAATTAGAACATTAATTTCAATACTCAAAAACTAAAAACAACAAGCTGTCTCCTTTCCCCTCCAACCTGAAATGTATAAAAAAAAGTTATTTAAGGATGGTTTCTGTACCTATCTTGTTTTTCTGCTTTTGTAATTCCATGGAAGAAAACTTGATAATAAAAATCAACATGTATAATTGAATATGAATAAGTATTATGATAATTTTCTGAGATACAAGTCTGTTTCACTTTTTCCGCACTGAAACAATTGAGGAACAGCTTTAGGAATTAGTTTTCAACGTCTCATTATATATCTAAAAAGAGAAGAAACTTTCTTCATCTATACTTTAATCTGTTAAAAAAATATTTATGTCAATAGATATATTTTTCCAGCTAATACAGTAGAAATAAAAAAAACCAAAATCTTGATCTAGGTAAAAAAATGCAAAACCTATAATTGGAATAAGAATCGCTTGCTTTATTATTATGGTGCTTTCTGTATGTCAGACTGAACAGATTTCTTGCATGTTTCAGCTCATGTGCAACATACCTGCATACAGAAGTTTTTATACCAAAGCTTTATTAATTTTTGTTACTTACATATTATCGAAACTGTTTTGACGAAATTATATGAAATAAAGCACTTGGTTGTGTCAAAAAAAAAAAATTAGCATGTACAACATATGGAAAATCAGGGTTGCCAACTTCGCAAATTATTTTGAATGTTGGCATTGTTGCGATAATATGTAAGTACCTAAATTTTCTCTAACCCATTCAGGACCAGTATATTTTTGCTGTTAAGCCTAACTCCATTTCAACTGCTGTAATAAAATACGCCATAATTTATGGTTTATAATCATTCCAAATCCAGATAACACCAGTATGATCACAGACTCAGAAAGAGGAAAATAAAATCTCACAACATTCCCTGAAGTGACCACATACATGTAATCATTGTGGGATTCCCCGAAATTACACACAGTGGTAGGCTTCCCAATATCCGAAGCAGTTTATCTGTTTCTTCTTTCCAGCAGTGTTATATGAATGTATTTTTATCATTTCAAACATTTGTTAACGTTATTGTCAGTATAAATTTATGTAATATAATGATTGCTATATAATGACAAATATTATGATTTTTAGTTTTTGTCATGGGTGATAGTAAAAAACACGAAAATAAAGCAACAAGAAAAAAAAGCAGGCGCAAATTTTGCCAGGAGTCCAAAGGAAAGACAAGGCGTTATGGATGCCTTATTACAGAGCGCTTACCAACAACTTCTTACAGAGCGCAAAAGGGAAATGCAAATTACATTAGATGCCTTCTTGATAAAAAGGCAGAAAATTGGAAATACAGATACTGATTCAGATCATACAGAACATACTGTATGATCTGAAATGTAAACATACGGACTTAGAATTTTATTTATTTTTATATGTACATTCATTTATTATGTTTCTATATTTGAAGGAAATACAATTTTGTTTTATTGTTATAAAACACATAATTTATAAATTTAATGGTAAAATACCTGCCAATTTTCTACCCATCTTCCCCTAACCCCATTATTTACATGATAAGGTAACCTCCTTTAACGCTGTTTCATATTACGCTCTACTTTGATGGAGCGTATACCCCTCAGGGTCTTACTGTATCTCATTCATTTTCTTCCAAATAAACAAAACACTGGTTACATTAAATGTGTGTTATAAACCAGAAAATCAATATGTTGTGAATTAAAACGTACTTTGAGTGGTCTTGTGTCTTTATTATTATAAAAAAATATCAGATAATTAAGATTTTTTAGAAATATCACAATAGTTTTTAATCAAAACAAAGTATTGTATCCTTTCTGCAGTGGCATAACGTACACCCCCATATTGCGGGGGGTGGGAGGCACAGGGTCCTTGGGAGCCCAAAGCCTGTCAGCCGCCAAGTACCTACCCTTTGTAGAATCCAACTTGGGGGCCCAAAAACTTACTTTTCAGGGGGCCTAAATGTTCTCTGTTGCACCACTGCCTTTCTGTACTATATTATAAGATAAATCGGTACTTACATATGGCAGATTTCTTGCTTTTCTCCGCTCAAGTACAACATACCTGCACACAGAAAATTTTATACCAAAGCTGTGTTAATTTTTGGAACTTGCATGTTATCGTAACAGTTTGGGCAAGATTATATGAAATGAAGCAAGTATTACGGTCATGAAAGTATAGCCTTTCTTCAGTGGCGTAACATACAGCCTCATATTGCAGTTGGAGGGCCCAAAAGCCTGACATTCGCCAAGTACCTACCCTTTGTAAAATCCAACATGGAGGCCCAAACGTTCCCGTTATGCCACTGTCTTTCTGCACTATGGTTTAAGATAAATCTGTACTTACATATTATGGCAACAACGTTCAAGTTGGCAGTACCAATTTTGCATGTGGATTATGAGCTGAATTGGCGGTAATGTGTTTCGTTTCATATAATGTTACCAAAAGGCTGTGATGATTTATAAGTACTGTGATAAATCTAATTTAAACAATGCTGATCAATTATTAATAGGACAAATTATACGTTAAATATTAGTAGTTAAGTAGATTTAATTTTTATAATGTCTAATACTGAAAAGTAAAAAACATTCTTGAAATATGTTATGCTCAATTTTACTAATTTTACTCATTCTATAATTTCTGTTCATTTAATTTTGATTCTTTCAATATTCGAAAATGAGAGTGAAAAGAATCATAAAATAAGAGTATTGAAATAGTTGAAACTCTTTAATAATTTCTTCATGGGAACTTTTAAGACATTTTCCATAACTTAATTAATAAGCTAAAAAAGTACTTTAAAATTTT
>BMAV01016585.1:418765-462546 GCA_019973955.1 Trichonephila inaurata madagascariensis | reverse complement strand
TTCAAAATGCCTTTAACCACCCCCCCCAACCCCACTTATGGGTAGATTTTTACAAAACCCATTTGGTAGCGGATCTCTACTGTATAAAAGAAATCATTTAACTATAAATTTCAAGTTATAGTTTAAAAGTGGAAATAATGATTTATAACGCCCCTTAAGCGCTCGCAACGGCCCTTGGAGGTCGATTTTTGTAAAAAAATATTTTGTGACGGATCTCTACTCTATAAAAGGAATATGCTTACCAAATTTCAAGACTATACGTCCAACAATTTAAAAATGGAAATAATTATTCATAACGCCCCTTAATTGTCTGTAATGCCCCTTGGGGTTCGATTTTTACAAAATCCGTTCTTAGTGGATGTCTACTCCATGAAAGGAGCATGCCTACCAAATTTCAAGTCTAGGTTTAACAGTTCCGGAGATATCGTGATGAGTGAATCTCTTTTTTCCTTTATATATTGATAAAAATATTTACATTTCAATTCTGTAATTTGAAAAAAAAATTAAAATAATGTTCCATAGTCCCTCTGGTGAAATTTTTAAGCGATTTGATTTTGTTAAAGTAACTGCTTATTATATCGATTATTCAAATGAAGAATGGAATGTATTTCTGCATCCCTGATATTTATAAAGTGTTCTATCCTTAACCCGCCCGTTTCGCTCGGCATTTCATAATGTTGTGTACTATTTATATATATAAATTACTGATATCTGGGTCATAGTATTAAGCGTTCGATTGTATGAAAAACATTCTTATTAATTTCCTCTTGATTTAAAAAGAGCCGGAGTTCTAAGCAATAATTTCTTATAATTTCTGAAATAGAAGAACAATTACCTTTTACGCACAAAAAAATAAACATGCTTGCAAAATTTCAAGTCTAAATCTAGAAGCTTAAAAACAACAGTTTTTTTTATCAATAAGCCTCTTAACCCCTTTAAAAATCGATATCCGTAAGACTAGTTCTTAACGAAATGCAATTCATCAAAAGAAACATGTATACCAAATTTCAAGTTTGTTGGTGAAATAGTTCAAAAACGAGAACATTTGTCTGTAACGCCCCTTATGTTCTCGTAACACCACTTAGGGGTCGTTTTTTCCAGATCAGTTCTCAGCAGATCATTACCCATGAAAGGAACATGTCTCCAAATCCCAAGTCTGGGGATGAAATAGTTCAAAACGGGAATATTTATTGTAACGCCCGAAGTTTCGCAACGATTTATCTTTAACAGTTGATGAAAAAAAGTATTGAAATGTGCAATCTCTACAAATGGGGAAACATAAGGGTGAAGGTTTTTTTTCGAATCAAAATAAAAAAAATTTCCCCTTTTACTGATCAATTTGCACGATTTCGAAGGAGTTATATATGTTTTGTTGATTATATATGTAATTTAAGACAAAAAAGGGTTGACTCGTTCACAAATGTCTTAGAAAATTGACGCAAGTATGACCTTCATTCAAACATAAATGTAAATTTTTTTTGAGGAAAGGTAGAATTTTTGGCACATTATTTTAAATGAAAAAAAACTTAGTAATTTTCTCGATAAAATGTTTTTCAGGAAGGTGCCAGTGATACTAAACCTGGACCCCCCCCCCCGCCATTTCTGAGTGGCAGGTTATGGCCTATTGCCAAGAAATTCAGTTATTTAAGAGCAATATACAAAAAAATTCGGGGGCTGAATTCTTGAATAAACAATCAAATCATCAATTTTGCTATCAATACCCTTTTTTTTACAGTAGAATGAAAACGGGGGAAGGCGGTCATGGATGAAAGGAAATTGATAAACCTCACACACTCAGAAAAAATCATAAAAAAATATATTTTATGTATGTTTGATGAGGGGTTTAATATATATTAAATAAAAGCTAAAAAAAGGTTTTTTTATTATTTTGATAATTTTCAGTCTAATGTTGTTTTTGGCCTATGGGTTTTTTTCTCCAGTCCTCATATGTTGCGCCTGGGAAATACTTCCATAGGTATGTGCCTGGCAGGAAAAAGGGTTAGTACCCCCCGGTCGACCCAAAAAAGTGGAAGAATTTAAAAAAAAAGAGATTTTAAAAATTATTGTATTTTTTAAGGGAAAAAAAAGCCCCCAATTTTTCTGTATTTTTAAACAAACCCCTATAAAAGGACGATTGAATATGAATTAGTTGGGTCAAGGCTAAATCTGAAATTGTTAATGATAAGCACAAACACCTTTTTTAACCCTTTTCTACCGACGGTATTTAAAAAACACTCACTTTAAAATCATAGAATAACCCTTTTATCAATATTCTGAATACTCGAATCCTTTAAATTTTCCAAAATATGGCAGCCGGGTTTTTATGATGGTATTTTAGGGGAAGGGAATAGTTTTTTCAGAATTGCGTTTTTTTTTAGCGGATTAAAAAATTTCATTTTTTCCCGAAAAAATTAATGTAAAAAATTTAAGTGCTTTTTTTTTTTGTAGTTAAAAAAGATTTTAAAAAATGATTTGACTATTTATTTTAAGTGAACAGTGTATATAATTAATTTTACAGTTGAATATCTTTAATTAATTAATTAGCTCTAACGGATTAAATTTCGATAAGTTGAGTATTTTTTGTTTATGTATATCCCTTAGTTTTCAATGTAGTGATTAAAAAAAAATATTCCGTGAAAAAAAACTGCAGTAAATTATTATGCGGTAGATAAAGGGTTAAAATCACTCACTGCTTCAGAAAAAAAAATGTATCCATCTGGATAAGAAAACTACAGCTGTTTATTGGTCTTGTTTTAAATTTTTATGATTATATTTTTGTAAGAACATTTATACTTTGAGTCAATAACAAACGCAGTAGTGTTCCTGCGTTCAAAATAAATAAATAAATAAACTGTTTTGTCATCGACCCCAATGTAACGATATGGCCATTTCTTTTCTACTTTTGATTACAGAATCGAGCATCGAACATCCTTACATCTCGATAATGTGGATTATTTTTCTCTTTAAGCTTGTCTAAAATATGAGGTTCAAATGAGGCAAATAATATTATACATATAACGACTACATCATTGTATTAAGAACACTTAAATGTTATAATATTCCGAATTTTGTATGCAGATAATTAAGGTATCCTACTACGTTCGGAACAGTGAATTTACAAAAGCACATAAATGATAATTTCATGATATTTAGTGTCACTTAGATTAGAATACATGTATAAATTGTTTTAGGACATTTTGACAAAAAACAACTATTTAAATACAATATGTGCGGAAAAATTAATCTTAGAATAATCTTTTTCTCAAAATGTTTCTTTAAAAATGCTTCTATTATAATAATATTTTGCCGGTTTATAGCTCAGACCTCTGTACGGATGCTCAACCAGAATTTTTGAAATATATACCTTAGAAGTGGGTTTATCCATATTTTACGACAACAGAGGGAAGCAATTTTAAGAAAAACGCCGATAATTATTTCAAGTTGGTGGTAACTCTGAAAATAATGTGAATTTTTCAAAAATTCTAGTTGAGCCTCTGTAAAGAGGTCTGAGCTATATACAAGCAAAACATTAAAATAATAGAAGCATTTTTCACAAAAGGAGAACATTTTGAAAAAAGATTATTCTAAGTTAATTTTTCCCAAAATATTGTAAAATAATTTTTTTTGTCAAAATGTCCTAAAACAATTTTATACATGTATTCTAATCTAAGTGACACTAAATATCTTTAAAATTATTTATTTATGTGCTTTTTTAAAATCACGGTTCCGCACGTAGTCGGATACCTTAAGGGATCGAAATGTAGGTACCTTTGCTAGTTTACATAATTTTATTTCAAATTGCAAATACAATAATCCTAATTCATTGAATTATTTTTTAAGCAATATTACAGCTTTTGACAATAATGTTCGGTGAATGAAGTCAGAATGTTCGATCTATCAACAGAGGCGAAAAAAAGGTTGCACATGCGTAGTGACAGGTGTTGACCATCTGCCCCAAACGTTGTTCAGTTGAATGTCGTTTGTGTTCCGTGTAAAACGTGTTTCACAAAGTGCTTGTTTAGTGTGTTAGCTCTTAACTGAGAACAGGAAAATGAGCGAACAAAAGATCAATTTAAAGTTTTGTTTTAAGCTTGGAAAGGCACCGAAAGTTCAAGTACTATTCATGAAATGTGCGTAAGAGTGGTTCGCCCGTTTCCGAGAAGGCCGGGGCAGTGTTTGTGACAACCCTCTTAGCGGAAGACCGGCGACCTCCCGTCAGTGACGAAAAAATTGAGAAAGTGATTTGATAGTCAAGGCATTATCCACAAATAATTTCTACCTAAGAGAACGACGATGAATGCTACAAGGTACATTGAAGTTTTCACTCGTTTCGTGAAACCTCTACGTAGAATACAACCCCAGTACGCATAACAAGGTTCAAGGTTTTTTGTTCACGACAATGCTCGCCCTCACACTACCAATATCGTCAAATAGTTCCTAGCAAAAAAGGGGGTGGAACAAATTGAGCATCCTCCATACTCGCCAGATCTCAATCCTTCAGACTTCTTTCTATTCCTCCAAATTAAACTCGTTTTGAAAGGAAAGAGATTTGACGATATTCCCAACATCCAACGAAACGTGACAAGGCTTTTGAATTCTATCCCAAATGAAGACTTCTTGCAAAGTTTCCAGGACATGTATTGCACATCTTAGCGGTGCATAGTTATGGGAGGTGACTATTTCGAAGAACAGTAAGGTAGCTTTCATTAATATTTCATTTACGTTAATGTTACAGGACTATCCCCCAACTTTACTGTCAGAGGTTGCATATAGTTATCGTTTCTTCTATGACTGAATCTGCAAGGTTTGTAACGTCTAATTATACCAAGAAATGAAATATCAAATAAAATGGAGATGTTCATTTCATGTAACTAATAAAAATTCTGTAAATAATACAATATTTCTATGCAGATACACAGCACAGTCATTTGCAGGGAAACGAATATATAGTAGAGTCCTGAAAACTCGGCATTTGATTACTTGGCTGTCCGGATAACTCGACCACACCCCTGCAGGTAAAAAAAAACACCGCAACAGGACATTATGTATTACTTTAAATTAAAGTAAGTAGTTTTTGCAAAATCGGCTTCTTAATTTTCGCTATCGGAATTTTAATTATCGTTATTTTCTCTCTCTCGTTTCAACCTGGTACATATTTTTTAAATTCCAATATCTATAACCCGGCATCTTTACAAACTCGGCCACCCTTTGGCCCACATTAGGCCGAATTTATTTTAACTCTAATGCATATTTATTATTAACTACTGATTTAGAAATTGACAAACAATTAATAAAATTAGTAAAGAAACTATAAATGCTGTCTTATTGAAAAAAATTATTTAACTCTCTGCCATGAGTAATTCGATATAGAAAATAACACAAGTTTGGACATTTCATATCATTTTTTAAATCACAAAGCAACAAAATTCAATTCTTGTCGTCATAAAAGGATTGCATGATTCATAAAACGTGATGTACTTCAGTCAGCTACTAGGCTGCAAGGAACGTGGGTGAATGGTTATCGAATATATTGCTTTTTTACTTCGGCGTTCGGCACTGGAAAAAAAAGATGATCATATGTGACCTCGTGATTTAAAATGTATTTTATTTATATATTCCGTAGGTTGAAACACGAAGAGGAGGTGTACGATCTGACGTATACTCTGAGTTTCACCTTTTTTATTTTTGTTTTTTGTTTTGTTTATAGTAATGAATAACAAGTAATGCGCTAACTTATAAGCGTGAAATTTTTTTATCGCCTACAAAGACTCGAGATGAATTTGATTTTTTGATTATTTCTCATCCTTTTTTTGTATCTGCCGCAAGCTTTTCGTTTGAAAGTCAAACTTCTGACATCTTACGAGAATATCACATCTCCAGAGCTTTCGGTTCGGGATACAATTAAAAATACTTGATTAATGAAATCGTTTGGTAGAAAAATAGTAATAAATAAAAATTATATTTGTATTTTTTAACAAAAAGCAGTATATGCTTTTTATTATAGTTTAGTAATTAGCAACACACACGCATACATATATATATATGCATGTGTGCCATATCTTGTATTAAATCTAATTATAGCGAAACCTCCTTAAAATATAAACTTTTTTAAAGATGGAAATTAAAATAATGCAAGATTTCGATATAATGAACTGAAATATTCAATTTTTTAAAATCAACGTAATGAAATTCAATTTTTGAAAGTGATATAACTACCTTTATCATGTATTATATATTGTAAATAATTTTATAATAAAAGAAGGAAAAAGATATATATTAGTAAACTCTCATGGAGTATAACAGCCCATGAGCCAGGCTACATTGCACATCCAGTATACGACCAGTATATGTGAGGTGCATAGCAGATGTCCCGATCAGGGGTCAGTCGGTGGACCAGTGTTTAAGTCCCGGCAGCTTGAAGTACTCATTTATCGACCCACTGCAGCAGGGATGAAAGGTTGAGTCGACCGCCCAGTCGGAAGAACTCCGATCTGATGGCGTGGAAGTGCGATACGCTACCACTCGACCACCGGGTCCTATATATTAGTGATCTAATGATTAGTTAAGAGTGTTATAATTATACAGAATACCGTAAAATCCGACGCGTATAAAGAGCAATTTTAACACAAAAAATAAAATCGAAATTTATGGGTACGTGTTATACGCCGGGTATGAAAAATGATGTTTCAATAATGGAAGGGATTCTACATAGATCACCAAACTGTTTATTTAAAGTGCATACCATAATTCAAGAGGTTTATCTGGGATATATCAAACGAATATAATGGCTTAAACACATACCAGCATTGTACACGCACATTTCTCGTTATTTCGTAAAAAATGGGGTGCGCTTTATACGGTGATTGTACCTAAAAATTGAAAAATGTAGCTTTAAAGTATGGATACACTTTATACGCCAGTGCGCGCTATACGCCGGATTTTACGGTATATAGATTTACGAAATATATTTTCAAAAATTTCAAAAACAGAAGTCCATTGATTTTTTCCCCTTGGAATTTTTGAAATTAATTTTTCGGTGGTTAAGGTCAGTTAATTTTTTGGGTTAAGGTGTATTATTTGAAGGTTTCGCCCTTAAAGATGCACTTTAATTTTTTTTCTGTTGAAAGATATTTTTTCATTCACAAAATTGTTACGTGGGTGATCGCCTTTTCAAACGTTAAAAGGCCCACGCAAATAACAAGCAGGTTCTTTCGAAGTGAATCATAATTCATCCTCTAGTAAATACAATGGACATTTCGAATTATTTTGAAATTATTAAGATATGGTTTTTTTTCTCACTTGCATTCTTCTTTGTGAAAATATTGAATATATATATTGGAGAACCCCTTTAATTTTCAACAAGATTTTATTTTTATTTTAAAATTGGGTTTTCTTATGTATTATACCGTTAACTAAATTTGTCAAATCAAAAGTCATCGCCACATGACATGATAAGAGTGGTTATGGTACGAACTTTTGAAAAAAGTGTCAGGAAGATCCGCCGCAAAAAAAAGGGGGAGTTGATTCTCATTAAATCTTTGTCAAAACCTGAGTCCTTTTTGCAGGGTCCGTAGTTTTAGGGGGATGGGGAAAAGTTTTTTGTTGCTTTGTATCTTTTAAATTCACACGCCCGAATGAGAAAACCCCGCCGTTTCCCATTCATTTAATAAAAAAAATAACAGAAGACAATTTTTTGTTGGCAAAAACCGTTTTGGGGAAATTCTTCCTTTTTAAAATTTTTTTTAAAAAAGTGTAAAAACATTTTTATTAAAATTACCTTTTTAAAAAAAAACTTTAAAGGAATTTCCCGTATGCAATATAAAATTTGGGGGGAAAATTTTTTTTTCATTTTAAAAGTATTTTCTTTATTTTCAATATACATTTTTTCAAATGTTTTTTTAAAATTTTTTTATTATTTTCAAATTTTTTTTTATTTGACTTGGTACGATTTTAACTATATTTAAATTTTTTCCCATTATTTTATTTAAACATTTTATATGATTTTTTAAAATTTTGTTTTACTGTAACCCCTTCCCAAGCATCTATTATTTATTTTTTGGGCCCTGGAAGGGTTTTTTCTGAGGTTTGGAAAAATTTTATATGGAACCCATTTTTTCCCCCGGGGAGAATTGAATGGGCATTTGTTTTTTTTATATTCTAAATTTAAATTTTAATTTTTAAAACAAATTTATTTTATTAGTCCTTAAAATGATTTATATTTCACTTCCCTTTCTCCTCATTTTTTTTATTTTGTAAAATTTTTTTAAAATTTTTTATTTCAGAAAATAAGAAATAATAAATAAATAAAGCCAGTAAACTAAAAAAAAGCCATTAAGCATTGTAAGAAAGTATGTTGGTAAACTGTTCATCAATCCATCCGGGACGATGTTTTGTCTTGTTGGAGGAGGATGCCCCCTCACATACATAAAAAGCACAGACATGACCTCTTAATTGTCAACAATATTGTAGATTGTTGCAGAAAGGGGAATTTGTCGGTGCAGGGTTTCCTTTCAGCCCACGTTTCAGTCCCAGATTGGGGATACCACTTACCAACAAAAGAGAAACCCTTTTTTGTAACAAGGGATCAAGGCTCATGCATCGATCCTGAAACAAACCCCTTACAATTTCGTTTTCCCCCCATGCTAGGGCCCCAAGGGGATTTTCCGTTCCCTACCAATCTTGACAAAATTACTGGGCATTTTTGTCCACGCTGGATGATGACTTCTGTACCCGATAGTAAGGGGAGAATTTTGGACAAAAAACCAAACGGGGGTATACTGGTGACACCTACTGAAAGGGCCCCAAACAGGGACCCCCCAAAGGAACTAATCCAAATAAGGGCCCCTACAAAAAGGGCTGGGAAAAAATTTTTTAGTTCGAGTACTACCCATCCTAACACTTTTGTGACTATATAAAATTTTAGGAATTGTTCCCTGGGTGCCCTTTTCAAGCAATTTGTCAAAATAATTATTTAAAATTCATTGATCACTTCTCTTCGCGATTTTTTCCGAAAATGCTAACAACTGAAACCCCCCTTTTAAAAAATCCCGTGAAATTCAAACGTTCCCTTTTTTTCCCATTTTTTTTGGTTTTTTTTTGGTTTTTTGGTTTGTTAAAGGAAAAAAAAAGGGGGGGGTTTTCCCCGCTCAAGTGTCGTTGTTGCCTTGACCATGTTTAAAAAATTGAGGTCCATCTTCAAAAAATTGTAGCTTAAAACGTTAATATTTTCTCACCCACTCCCCCAAAACTGATTAATTAATTTGATTTCCTCTTTTACACATCCAGCATCATAATTACTGGATGACAGCTAACTCAAATTTAAATGCTGTTCAGTATACACATAAAATTCCAGATGGAATCAGTATATTAGAGTAGAAAAAAGAAGTAGTAAGAAAAGTTCAACCGATTTTATAATTCTTAACATGTATATGAAATTGATAATTTGCAGTAAAATATTTTAAGATGGTGTACATACTTACATACCTTCAACCCAGATCTATGTGAATCAAGACTTTCCGCATTTTCAACCACAAAATAAATAAAATAAAAAATAAAATAAAATAAAATAAAATAAAAATAAAAAAAATAAAATAAATAAATAAAAAAAATAAAAAAATAAAATAAATTAAATAAATAAATAAAATACATAAATAAATAAATATTTACCTTATGCAATTTAAAGTTGTGTCTTGTTTTTATATGTACATTAGAATATATATTATATATTTCACATTATATTCAATAATTATACGTACAGGATTTTAACGTTGTGTTTTATAAATAACTGATTTGAACGAAATTATTGTTGAAAAAGTAAAAAGTCAACTCACATTCTGCTAATTGAGAAGGAATTCAATCGTTGTTTGAAAATTATATCCTTACTTTTTAAAAGAAACATTTCCGAAAGAAAGAAAAAAAAAGTTGTAAAAAAAGATGATACTTTTCAGCAACTTATATTCATTATAATCACAAAGAAAAGAAACACATTAAAATTTTTTTCAATAAAATGTGGCATGGAGTATTCAAAAGTTTGTTTTAATTTACATTTTCACGACTTCCTACCAAAAAGACCTCTTGGTAGCACGCATGCCATAGAGTACTAAATGCCATAGAACTCTAAGTATTTTAACACAAATTCCCACTATTATTCTTTTGAATAAGGTACTTAAAAAATGTGCGCTAGTTTTTTTTTTTTTTTAAAAATGAATATCTAACTTTCTTGAATTGAGTTATATTTTGCAAATAGCCACCATTTTCATTCCCTTGAGTGCTGCGCTTCCAATTGATTCTTTTCGTATGAACATGCATTTTTTATTATCGAAACCATACATTTCGTTGCTATTTTGTTACTACCGACAGATTCTGATGCCTAGTAACGTTTTCCTAAAAGCCATTTACTACCTTTTTATTCTTTTGCGTTACTCATGGGAAAAGCCGGGATATTTTGTGGAACTTGGATTGAATCAGAATAAATGTGTTAAAATGTTGAAAACTTATTCATTCTGGTTCAAATACTGCGAGGATAAAGTAATTTTATTTCGAACATTGGCATTAAGATGGTTAATATTTTTCCATTCTGGAAATCAAATTCTGGAATGATTTCAATTCTTAACATAAAAAATTCGGTTATTTTAATATTTTATGTAAATGTTCTAAGATGATAAATCTTAGGAAATTGATTTAAATGTTTGGTTCTCTTTTATTGCAAAAGTTACACAATATTATATATAGTAGCATTATTTTTTCAACCATTAAAATAATTAATACGTGTGGAGTTTGTTTTGAATGAAGCATTTTGAATATTAAATTCAAGGTTATACTTTGCGATAAAATATTAATTTTTAAAATTGTTTTTTTCAAACCTTTTTATTTGAGGAAAAAGAATCCATAATGATATTTATAAAATAAGTACGAATGGTTTAATAGAGAAGATAGTTAAAAATTTTTTTTTTGTTTCCCACATTCTTTAGATAAGCGTACCAATATTTTCGGACATTATTTTTTAAACTTTGATTACTTCATTGCACAGCGCTTCCAAACTATTTATTAGCAGACGATAATTACACAACTCTAAAACAAAATTTATATCTGGAGTTATATGATAAATTAGTGATTGCTTGAGTTAAAACTTTTTAAATCGAATCTATTAAATGAAAATGTAGAGATTTAAATAATATGATAAAAAAACATTTAGAATATATTACTTTTATGCAACGTTTACTTCTCGGGAAAAAAATTAAGTTTATTAATATTTGTATTACATTCCTAATAAACTATTTATACTTTTAAAAGAAATACCTTGCATTTTTTAATACACTCAAAGTCATTAAAACTCGATTAGCTGCAATATTAAATAACTTGAAATTACTCAAATATTATTAAATATTTAATATTGCTACCTTTTTACGAGTTCTTCCTTATACATAATGTAGAAGTTATCATATATAAATGAAAATTATTGCGTGCGAAGCAGAAATCCGATCATCTTATTTCGTAAATCAAATTTAACTACTCAGTAGAAACTTTTTAATTGGAGATGAATAATTTAATAATTAGTTGCGAATAACGACTAAAAAAGAAGAATGTAACAATATTTCATTTAAAATGATGTAGCCAATAGGATAGGTTTATTAGCACTTTGTCAAACATGGTTTCCTAAATATTACTTGAATTTTATTCTATTTTCGATTGTACTCCTAATAATTCATACTATTAGGAGTCCATATTGATAGCAAAGACTTTTGAATAAATTAAAACATCTAGGACAAAGCTGATTTTATACCTTGTGCTATTTTTTGAGGGCGAGAATATTTTATTTACTAATGTGTAGGAAACAAGCTAAAATCTAACATTATTAATTTAATTAAAAAATGTTTAACTTAAATAATCACACTTATTTTTAAATGCTTTTTAATTTAAAGAAACATACGAAGTTTGACTGAAAGCCCCAATTACGAACATATTTGTCTTTTTCAAAATTAGTCACACAACAAGTTTACATCGGAAGGAAAAGTGTTGCTAAAAAATGTACTCACACATTCTTACTCATTATTTATTTATTTTTATTTTGTCATATAAACCAAAAAAATTTATCATAAACCTGCACATTTTTCGCAGGTATAGTGTGTTAAGAAGAAAATATGGGGTCTTCGATTATCACATGTTCTTAACTTGGAAAGGCTGATTTACTTAACAGAAAACTCAAAGCAAAGCAAAAATATAAAAATGGTTTACATGCTTCTTAAAATAAAAACAATTAAAAAAAACGGAGCATTTCCCCGTGAGTTTCTTTAGTAGCCCTGAGCACATCCTGCTGAGGCCTGTTCAGCCACATTATGAAAGCAATTCCATAGTCACAGTTGCAATAACGGTGGTTATTGAGGCACAATTCAACGTCATGGACCTTTCTTATGCAGATTTGTCTTTGACGTAGCCCCAAAAGAAAAATTTCAGTGGAGAGAAGTCTGGAGATCTTAGTGGTCAAGAAATTGAGCTTCAACGTCCTATCCATCGGTAAGGGAGAGTTGTATCCAAAAACGCTCCAACTTCCTTGCCTCATTGAGGAGAATTTCATTTGTTGGAAAATAACAGTGGGTTGTAAATACTGTATTTGGGGGTATTGCATAAATTTGTAACAATCTAGGTAAATGCTTGACGTCACAGAAGTCTCAACATAGAAAAGGGTCATAAGACCATATCATGTGAAAGAGAATACAACAAACATTGGTTTTTGAATCATATCTTTCAACTTCCTGTATTGCAAGGGAATTTTTATTTCTGTGTCATAAGCGGGAAATAAAAACTGTTTTGAAAATCTAAGAATTCAGCTGTCAGTATTGCATAATACCGTTAGAGTATCACAAATATATTATTTTAAATTGATTATCGAAATTAGGAACATTTATTTCGGACACCTGTATTTCTAATTTTTAAGTTTTAGTCATGATTTTAAAAATTGATTTAGTTAGATTATATATTTCTTTTTTAAAAAACGTTCTAGTGGAATACAAATTCAAATAAAACATAAACTAACAATTTAAATTTTAAATATATGTTTTTATATTTGTTTTATTTTATTTAATCAAAATAAGATTTTATATACGGTAAATATTAATTTTTTAAAAAAAAATTTTCATGTATAGAATGATACAAATTTTTTTTGGCAAATTGTTTTACATTTTGTGGAATTGGTTCCCAAAAGAACATTTTTAATGAAAAAAGGACTTTGAGTTTTGCTTTTACAAGATCTAAACATGCAAGGAATCCATGTTGAGGAGTTTTGGGAATCTAAATTGAGGTTCCAGAGTCCGACGGTTCACTTTGAACATGGACGATGCAGATGCTATTGCGTTTATTTTAACGTTGCGAGTCCTAAACGGAAAACACCAAAGAACACCAGGTAAATATTTATGAGAAAAGCACGTGCTTTGGTAACTAAATAGTTCTGAAAAGGAGCCTAAGTGGACTATTACAGTTAGCCGGGGGCTCAGAATTGCATGTCTATTTTTGTAAACGAATACACGTACAACAGTGAACCTGTCTGGAAATGATATTCAGAAAGGCTTAGATACCTTCAAAGTTTAATTCATTTTTTAAATTCTATTTATCTTTTTTTAAAAAAAACTATTATGCTTAATTAAATTTCATGAAATTTTTTTTAAAAAGAAAAGGTTTTTTTCAGTGAAAAATAGCAAGCTTGCATTAAAATTAGAAATGTTTGATCAAGTTCTACAAAATTTTACATTTTGTATAAAATGATATGCTTTTAACATTCCTTTTTTATATGAAATGAATCCTTTAAAACCGGGGTGGGCATTACGTCGATCCCGATCGACCGGTGGACCGCCATGATCTTTTGGGGGTGACCGCCTGAAGATCAGCAGTTAGTAATTATTTACCGATGAATTCAAGATTGGCTGACAGTATGCAGACTATATATACAAGTCTTCCACTAACTAAAACAAAACCAACTTTAGATAAAAATGTTTATTTTTTAATGTACTTTGAATTGTTTGATAATAAATGCATCATTTGATATTATTATTTTTGTGGCTATTATTATTACGTTTGTATCTTGCATTTTGCTTTAAATGCGGTTTGAAAGCGTTAATTTTTTGTATTTTATTTCTGAAGGTAAGAACACATATTCCTTATTTATTATTTAGTTATAAATATTGTAGACCTTTTCCTTACCTCACCACACCTATGTCACTGGGTAGTGGCACACACATGAATTTTTCAAGAGGGGCGACGGTTGAAAGTACCTATTCTTACCTAAAGGTCTTACCTATTCTCGTATCATACCCCAATACGCAGCCAAACATAATTTTTTTTATTTTGCAGATTATCGGGGGAAAAAACAGCAAAAAATAAATTATTGAATAAATAATTAGGATTAATTAATAAAAAACTATTAATAACAAATACTTAATTAAATTTTACGTACTATATACATGGGATTATAATTAATCGCGAAAAAAGTCAAGGGTTATGAGGAGGGGGGAGAATGGGGATCCGTGAACCCTGTGTTTGCCACTGGCACTGAGTGGACGCAATACCTTGAAAAATTAGAAGTAGTCCGTGCCCTGGAAAAGTCTGCCCGCCCCCCTGCTTTAAAATATTGTATGATTGTAGAAAAATTCCAGTTGCTTTCTCCTGTGTGTGTGTGTGTGTGTGAGGGGTTACATTCTTCGGAAAGAACACTCTAAGGGATAATGGTAAAAATTAAAAATTTGTTTGACTGTGGAGGGGGGTTGAACTCCCCAGCCTGTCTCTTGTGTACTCTACTGCTCCTTAACATTGCACTTTGCGACAATTCAAGAGCTGTTGAAGGCAAATCTCATAATCTTAAACCAAGGATCAGGACGAGGACGGTATTTGAATTGTCATTCGACTTTCCGAACTTCCACATTATGGAATGTAGAGTTATAGCTACAACATATTTAACGTGCATCACCTTTCTGGAGAAAACTAATGGAATTAATATTCTTCTGAATATTTGTGTGTGCGTTATTTTTAAATAGGTTCAAAATCTTTGCAACTGATTTTATTTTATTTTTTATAGGAATATTCAATTATAGTTCCATGTTGCAAAATTAGCTCTTTTATTAGCAAATGGATTTTCGAAAACATTTTATAGCTTATTATAAATAGACAAGGTCCCTTTTTTACAAAATAAATAAAATGTATATCTTACTCTTAAAACGTTCTTTTCAATAAATTTATTAATCAAAACGATTAGAAAATCTGAAACTCAGTTTGAAAGCTTCAGAATATTTTTACATTCGAAATATATTGAACTGCATAAGTTATTAATTTTTATGCGTAATATTCTCTCAAAGAATACATACATCGAACTGTTAAGGTATCCGACTACGTTCGGAACCGTGATTTTAAAAAGGGCATAAATGGAAAATTTTCATGATATTTAGTGTCACATAGATTAGAATACATGTATAAAATTGTTTTAAGAATATTTTGGCAAAAAAATTATTTAAATACAATGTTTCGGCAAAAAATTAACTTAGAATAACCTTTTTTCAAAATGTTCTCCTTTTGTGAAAATTGCTTCTATTATAATAATATTTTACTTCTTTTTAGCTCAGACCTCTGCACAGAGGCTCAACTATGATTTTTGAAAAAAATCACATTATTTTCAGAGTTACAACCCATTGAAATAATTATCGGCGTTTTTTTTCTTAAAATTTCTTCCCTCTGTTGTCGTAAAACATGGATAAACCCACTTCTAAGTTATATATTTCAAAAATTCCAGTTGACCCTCTGTGCAGAGGTCTGAGCTAAAAAGAGGCAAAATATTATTATAATAGAAGCATTTTTCAAAACAAAAAAAAAAGAAGAATATTTTGAAAATGGGTCATTCTATGTTCATTTTTTGTCAAAATAGTGTATTTAAATAATTTTTTTATTGTAATACTATTCTTAAAACAATTTTACTTACATTTTCTAATCTAAGTGACACTAAATATCATAAATATTATCCATTTATACGCTTTTGCAAAATCACGGTTCCGAACGTAGTCGGGTACCTTAAGGGCAACGAGTGTTGAAACAAGCATTTTAAATATATATATATACATATAGATTCATACTTAAAATAAAACAAACAAAACATTTAACCAAAGAAAGACCGCTTATTTATTAATACAGAAAATAGACCAACAGAAATTACTAAAAGAAAGAATAATGAGCTGAAGTAAATGCTCATATTCATAAATTTATTGCATGGAAAAAATTCAACTATTTTTCAAGGATAATTCCACTTAAAACCGGCTTGAGTGCATTAATTAATTGTGCAATAGCATATGAAGGTCCATGCGAGTCTTTTAAATATGTGTGTCTAATTACAATGATTGAAGTAAATAGACAGTTAATAAAGCGGAAGACCTTTAAATGATGAGAGAGAGAGGGAGGAAGAAAGCAGAAAATTTTTGCTCTTTTCTCCTCGGAAAAATGACTTTTCTTTGCAATTAATGCACTTTTAATCATTACTAGGAGCACCATAGATATTCAATCCTTTTAAATATCTTATATTGAATTTATTAACTCATTAATATTTTAATGGAATAGTATAATAGGGTATTGGCGGGACTTCCCTCCCCCAGCAATATTTAATCTATTTTTTTTATACTACATTATTCCAAAAAATAATCAATGATAAAATTAAGGCTTAATCTCATAACCCACCACATCTATTGAAATAACTATATTATCTTTGATACCAAATATGACGATAGCAAAATATTTAAAAAAAACACATATCAGCGCGAATTCTTATTTCGTGACGAATCCGAATAAGAAAGAATGCTTGATATTATAATCCCATAATATAATATAAGTATGACGCAGAACAATATCATGATTCTTAGAAATAATCAACCTACGGCTCATCATTTCTTACTCTATGTATAACTTGAAAATTTTTCTTGTTTATTTTTCTTGCATCACTGATAAATACTTCTTGGTCTGGTGACTAACAATACTCATCATGAAATAAAAATATAACAAATAAGAATATAAGATTGCTATTTTATATCTTCTTCATTTTCGAAAGTTATTAAAAAAAAATTCGCAATGCGAAAGAACTTTAATAAACTCTTCCTGTGAAATATAGATAAATAAAAAAAAAGATTATTCGTATAACTTAGTAATGCAAATAAAATCGTTCAATTAAAATATTTTATTTAAAATAAACTAGGGGGGGACTCATAATCATTGCTTAAATTCTAAAACTGTAATTTACATGTATTATGTAGTTCTGGTTTTTTTCCCCTCAATATATTTTAAGCAGGGGGAAAAAATGATTTCCAAGTTTTCATCTCAGTATTTTAATTTGTACTTCAATTTAGTCTTTTCAAAAACCATGTTCCTGATCACCTTTTCTGCTAAATTGTACTGAACTACTTTTGTACGTTTATACAAAGCCTTACCATCATTATAAATGTAAATTTGTCCAAACTGGTTTTGCTCCATTTCTGATATAAAGACATAGTTGCTTTTATTAACTATATATATATATATATTTTTTATGTTTTAAATAAATTTATTACAGCATCACGAAAAACATTTTTTTTTTTATATATAGAGCAATAAAAAAAATTTGCTTAATTTTTATATTTTATCAATTTTATATTTGTGTTGCCTGTTACTTAAAATATATGAGCTCCTGGTCCTATTTGGTTTTTAGTTCACACTACCTTAAGGCCATGGCAGCCTAATGGTCAAGGTCAAGGACTTCTGGCTGGTATGTCGCGAATTCGAACAGAGTACCACTGAAGACCCGCCGTACAGAGGGGACGGATGCATGTTAAATATGTTGAGGCTCAAACATCCTCTCGTTTGTGTGGTGTGGAAGTTAGAAAGGGGGTGTCCTCTTCACTTGACCATGGTTTAAAATTACGAGGTCCTTCACTTATTGCTCTAGTGCAGCTTTATATAGCGAGACGTAAATATAACTCGCACTACCTTAAATGTACTGTCCAAAAATCTAGTAATTTCATGGTCGAATAATTTGTTTGAGATCTGATCTAATATTCCTCTCTTAGCTTCCACATGGTTTGAATCACCATTTGCCTTGGAGGTTAACAGCCGCTTGAGTAACGTCCTTGATTACCATAATATCGCAGTCCTTAATATTAAATTTAAAAGCTAAATGATTGCCGATATTCAATATAAAAAAATTAAGAGCTGCGAAACAGTTTTCTTCTTTTTTTTTTATTAAAACTGAAAAACATTTTATTGAAAAGAAGAAAAAAAAAGAAGTTTAAAAATTAAAATTTTTAATTTATCATCTAAATTTTTATGTGAATATTTTTAACTCGTAGCTTTTTTTCGAAATATAGGGATAAACTTAATTTTAAAATTTGTTTTTAAAATAAATAATAAAAGTTATTGCATTTAAATATGGTAGCAATCAGTGTAGTAAAATGGCATTTAGCTAAAAAATAAAGCATTTTTTCTAATTTTTTTTTGGACGTTTTACTTCAAAATATGAATTGTTTTTCACAATTACCAAAATAACAACAAGTCTCCCCTCCCCCCAAAAAAATTCTATAGTTAAAAAATGCAGTGCTAGGTATAAAAGGAAGTAAATATTATTATTTACAAATTGGAATTTCAATTGTTAAGTCTACTAGTTATTAGGAATTTGTACAACAAAGACCACACACACACACATCGGAATGAAATAAGAATGAATTTTAAAAATGTTATCTATAAAAATAAGAATATTTTTTAGAGTAGTAATAAAATTAAGAATGAAAATATAAACTAGTTTGATTTGATAAAATTTATTTGTATAGATTATATTGCCGTTCTAAAACTATGCAGAGGAGATTAGTAATAAAACTTGAATTTTGAACTTCTATCAAATAATAAGGATGACGTTTAAGATATTGAAATACATTTCTTTCCACTCTTTCCAAATACTTCATTTTTTATAAATGTTTAAGTAAATATGAAAAATGAAAGATGTAGCATCAATTTATTGGTTAAGGAGATCGAAATAAGAAACTACGAATTAAATCTAAAACTGAAAAATTAGTCCTTACATAGAAGAAATCTATATATAGAACCTAAAACTACTTTCGGATATCCTTCTAATACGACCCATTTTCGCTAGCAGATAAAAAAAATCGATACTCAACGAATTTTGGAAATAAAACTTAAAAATCGTATGTATACATATATTCCTAATACTGGAAATAAATTATTGAACTTTTAGTCACTTATTAGTAGCAATAATTCATTTTGTTTCATTATTTGATTTCATGACTTTTAAATTTTATTGAAAAATATTTTTTAGAAATATATAGAACTTCACCAATTTATAAAATATTTTCAAATACTTTAAAAATGTGTTTTTTTCTTTCATTAAATGTAAAACTGCAAGTAATATACGTAAATTACGTGTGCAAAATTTTTTCTACTATGCATAACAATTTTTTGCAGAAGTAAATGATGATTGAATTTCATGTAAAACGAAATCATTCATTCATCATCACGAAATTCTTCTTTGATCTCATTGTAATTTCAGTTTTTAACATTAGTTTCTTTAAGTTTAAAAGATAACTTGTAGAAAATATTATTAACGATAAACACACAATCAATATAATTTCATCATTTTTTTACTATTATTAAGCCCTGTTTTTAAAGAAGCTTTGATCTCTTACATTTTTTTTATTCCATTATGTTTTTCTCTTCATATTAAAATGAAAGAGAAAAACACATATTTTAAGAGTGAGTATGAAAAAGAGATTCTACTAGTTAATAGTGATATTAAAATTTGTTAATCTGTATGTAAATGAACAATTTCGGTAATTTTGAAAATGTGACATATTTATACGAAAAGAAAATTATAGGTATTTTAGTTGGCATTTAAATTTCGAGTAAAACAATATTTTTAGAAAAAAAAATTTAATATTTAAATGCAACAAAAAAAATTTGATATAATGTTCATGCTTTAATATTTCTGATATGAAAATATTTTTCTGAATGTTTTATTAGATCCATATCGTTTTCAATGCACTGTTTTTAAGGTTAAAAATTTTTTAATAATAAATAAATGAAGATTATTGTCCAGATGTTTTGCAAACACCACATAGTGAGAGGTTAGGAACATCTTTTTTACGTGGCCACAGAAATGACATAATTTTCAAGGATGGAGAAACCGCAGCAAAGTATTCCATAAATGGACAACAGTAATGCGTTCCAATTCGCAGTTTTTGTTTTACTTTTCATTTACCGTTCACCTACACTGCGTCTGGTTTACAGCCAGTGGGCGAACCAATCCTAGTGATCGGTGAAGAGGCAGCTGACTGGTCGGAGAATTGCCTCACTGCGGTTCAATTTTGTTAATCTGCGCATGCGCAAAATTCACAGCTAAGTCAGACAATAATATTTTTTAAAAAAATCAGTTTTGATTTAAAAATAATAGAATTTCTAAGGGAATATTTTTGAATGAATTAAAGATAAATAATTGGGTAAAACGTATATTTAAGGCATCTATAAAGATTTTCATAGTGATTATTTCATTTAACTAACAAGGAATGGATGTTCAGTATTTTCCCAAGAATTAATAATTTAATGTAATAAACAAGAATTTTAAATCATAATTATGAACTTTAAATCATAATTGTAAACTTTAAATAACAAATTTCTACTTTATTTTATTTAAAAGACTTCTTTTTATAAAAAGTTGCAACAGAACGCTTATGTTAAAGGTTATTGCCTTATAGATGTCGCTGCATCCTTAAACATTGAGTTGGCTGGAAAGGTTCGCGCCCTATATTCATGACGTAGCACTCTCTTACATTTAAGGCGCGCCCGAAAGATAGCTTCACTTTTCTGATTCGACTTTCGATTGTGCTGTATCTCATCTTGAACTTCAGTAAAATTTTTATCATATTTTAAATAAAAATGCGTGAAATCGTACACATTCAGGCTGGCCAGTGCGGTAACCAAATTGGTGCCAAAGTGAGTTTTAAAAATTTTTTAATTTTCTCAAACTTTTGACTAGTTTCAGTTAGAATGATATCCTTCATTAATTCCTATTTTACTTAAAAAAATTATAATTTATAAGTTATCTGTAAGCTTAAATCGAAGCATGAAATTTTTTATGACTTAGTAATATTTCTCCTTAAATGTCAAAAGTGCAGACGAATTATTTTTAGTTTGTAATTATGAAAATGGCGCATATTATAAATAGCCGTTGAGATCAATATTTTCCCATTAATTGCTAATATATATTTATAGAAGTATACATTATTTCTCATTTGAAACAAAACGAAATTAGTAATATAATATATGTAAGTTTCATATGAATTAAATGTAGTATTTTATTTTTGTTATATTTATTGATGCGGTGTTTTACTGCATCAAATACTTTTACATTGTATCTAAGTATTTCATTTTAAATATTCATATATATATGAATGAATCAAAACCAAAACCTTTTATCAATGAATTTAGGCTATAGTTATTTTTAAAAATAAAATTAAACTTTTTTTTGTTAAATGAATATCGGAAAATTCTACTATTACGATAATTTTTAAGAAATGTTAATTTTTCAGTTTGTGTAAAAATGTATTTATAAATCATTTTTTCCCCCTTCCTTGTATTGTATTATTGTCATATTTTATTTTGATTGGAAAGAATATTAATTTTACAAATTATTTAATCCAGGTATTTTTCCTCTTTCAAATACTTAAATTTTGATTTTTGTGTGCATTTTTAAAATGAGCAAATTTGGCAAAAATTGGAAAGCATAGTTTTTTGTTATAATTATTTTGTAATGATTTTGAATTTATATATTGTATCAAAGTTTCTATTGTAAATTTTGTTTTTTCTTAAAGTTCTGGGAAGTCATTTCTGATGAACATGGTATTGATCCAACTGGTACCTATCATGGAGATTCTGATCTTCAATTAGAGCGAATTAATGTGTATTATAATGAAGCCTCAGGTAGTTTATTTTATCAAATATAAAGCCATTAATATTTTTTAAATTGGTAAATGTTTAAAATTAATTTTAGTATTTTCCTGTTTGGTTTAGTTGATGAGCCATAAAAGTAGGTTACCATATAATAGATATGTGTCAGTAGTCTGATAATTAGCAATGTGTTGAAAAAACAATTATTTTAACTGTTTAAAATACAAATTTCAGTGTTTCTCAAGAAAATGATTGAATCTTAAAAAAAAAAAATTAAGGATACTTGTGATCCATGCAATTGGTGATCTGTAGTGAACTTCAGGAAATTTTAATTAAAACTTCTGTCGAATCGGCCGCTTCTCCGCCAAATTTAGAAAAATCGCGTATTTGGCACGTTTTTGTCAAAAACGACTTCTCCTTCACTGGAGAACAAATTCAGAAGGGTTACCAGATTTAGCGCATTTATCGATTTGGCAAGAAAACACTTGGCGCGAGAAGCGGCCGATTCGACAAATCAACCAAAACTTCTTTGGTTATAGATAAATTATCATAACTCATTAGATCTCTGGAGTTGATCCTTTGTCATAAGTACTAAGTATAAATATATTATATGTAAAAAAAAATTCTTTTTAGAAGAAAAAGAGCAATGCTTATCTCTTTATATAAAAGTTTTTCTCTTGATGCTATACTAAATTTATTTTTACGTAAGGTATAGTTAGAAAATGTGTGTCTTGCAGGTTGAGCAATGAGTATGAACAATTATATAATTTGTACAATAGGAAACAAATTATAGAACTGTACAAATTGTACCCTCCCCAGAAAAAGCTAGAAGAAAGAAAAAATATGCACATTGTTGGCATTGTAGCTTGGATATCATTCTCATTATGTGACCATGGGGTTCTAAATTAGAGGTCTGTTTTCAAAAGCCTTTGTGTAGCTGAATAGTGTGATGTTAACTTTCTCCTGCTTACTCACTTTTTATTAAGATATTTAGAAAAAAATATCCTGAACTTTCCATTCATTTTTAACACCCTTTTATCAACTCGTTCTTCTTTGAACTCAATTTTTACCCACTTTAAAAGGCATTTGTTTAAGTTAAATGTTTGTTTAGTAAATTATACATTTATATTCTTGGCAATTAAAGTAAATAATGGGAAAACAAAATATGATTAAATTAGGAAAGTAACAATTAAATTTCTCAAAGTAACATTCCATTTTCTAGACCTCTAATTGAGTGCAAGTCAATTTTTTTTAAATGAGAAATGATTAGTGAAATAAAATGAACTGGGTTGGGTGGGTGCAGTCGATTCTTTCAAACTTATCTTATGAGATTTTAAAGATGCTGAAAGCTCTTTCAAATAGTGCCCCTTTTAGAAAATAATAGTTTATTAAAATATCATAAATTAATAAAATAAAGAAAAATTGTTTTTGTGTGATAATTATTTTTCAATGAGAATTTAATGGGTGAAAGTCTTGACTTAGAAACATTTTATTGTAATCGAGTAGGCGTGGCAAGTCTAGCCTATTTGATTACAGAAAAGAAATCAGTTAGAAAATTTTTAGAATAAAACAGTTAAATGCATTAGTATTGAGTAGAGGTTCTGTGATTAGTTGATCAGAATGGTCACTTTTACATTGAAGTCCAGTTGAAAAGACTAATCGATCATTTAGATTAGTAAAAAAAGTATTATATTTGAGCTAATAGCTGAGGGATCTTTAATGTTAGCATTGAATAAAATGTAATTTAATGGTATTTATTATATTTCAGGTGGAAAATATGTTCCTCGTGCCATCTTGTTGGATTTGGAACCAGGTACCATGGACTCTGTTCGATCTGGTCCTTTTGGCCAACTCTTCAGACCCGACAACTTTATCTTTGGTAAAATAATTGTGTGATTTTCAGTTTCATCTTCTGTTAATAATTCTTTAATAAATGTATGAAATGAATACAAATTTTAATATTTTACATTAGTAATTTGTAATGTGGATGTGAATAGATGTCTATCTGTGTCTTGTTGATCAAAGATAGATTTTGTATGTTAAATTAAAAGATTAATTTTAAATATTAAACTATAAAATCCAACAAAAATTAGTTTATCCTTTAAAATAGTCAAATTATTGATTAATAATTATTATTGAGATAATTTATATCAGTTTAAGGTATTAATTATTTCAGCTTAAAACAAAACTTAATTGCAAATTTGTTTGCTATTATTCTATTTGCTTGTATAAGATGAAGAATTATGTATGGTTGATTCCTATTTTATCCATCTTGTGCATTAAAATTTTTTTTTTTATTCTTTACCTTTTTAAAATTATTTTCTATAATTTAGAAATTAGTTGGTAAAATTTGCATACTTCTCTAATAAAAATGCATCAAGTTGCTTTAAACAAATGAAGATATTTACCAGATGTAAAGGGAATTCTAGTTTCCTGTATATATTGCTTCAAAACTTTCCCTTGTTAATTCATGTATTTTGTTATCCATTGTGAACATACACCACACACCAAATCTCTATAAAATTTCAGTAATTCCAAATAAATTTTCTTTTGTCTGCAGTTTTTTTCTATTAAGTCAATACTTGATTTTCATGCTTCTGAAAACATTTTCTGGTTTCACTCTGGCCAACTCAAATAATTAGATATGACTCATCAAATGTTAACTTTTTAAAAAGATAATTATTTAAACTTAGAACTTTCTGGATGGCAAATAATCTGCTCTCAAACCAAAAAAATATTTAAAATATTGAAAAGATTTATATTGGGATATTTTTAAAATTTTTCTGTAATTAGAAGGGAAAAAATATTTTATAAATATATTGCTAATAATTATTATAATCGGATTGTAATAAGCATTTTAAGTTTTTATGTCAATTTTTATTTTCTTTTGAATACTTGGATACAAGCAAAATATTTTTATGTATCTAAACATATTATTTTTAAAGTTATTTCAGACGATCATTTTTGTGATCGTCTGCAATTAAAATAAATACTGAAAGTAATTTTGAATTAATTGAATGTGTATAAAGTTAGAAAAACTGTTGTTGTATAATTGGTCCAAGTGTTTTCAGGAAATGAATGGTACTAAGTTATGCAATAGACTTTTGGTTGAAATTCAGAATAAGAGAAATAATAAGGATATACAAGAACTTCGTAACTCCTGTCATTAACACGCTTTTATAAGTTTCACTTGTATGCAATGGAGTGTTTGAACTCGATTTTTACCCACTTTAAAAGGTCAGATTAATTCAAAATTTTGCACACTTGTCAAGGACCAATGACAATACAATAACTTCATAATTTTGTTTCATTGTCCTTATCAGGATCCTCATAAAAAAAGGATTTCGAGATTTGGCGACTTAATTCATTTTATTGTTTCTAGATGTGGCGACTAAAAGATTAAGGTGCAACCCTAAAACCCTAATAAGCTTGTGGTTAATACAAATATAACAAAAAAAGTGTTCTTTCTTACCATAATATAACTAGTTTTTCTGAAAAAGGGAATAAAAAAGACTTGCATGTGAATAATTTATGTTCTAACTACTAAATATTTTTTTTTTTTTAGAAAGCAATATGTTTAAAGGGTGATATAATACGATTGACATTTAATATTTCTTCTTAACACACTTATTTGGACCTGTATCTACAGAGACTGAATCTTTGAAATATAATGATATGGGACTCCTCCAATGCCTTTTAAACGGAGAGAATAAATACCCTTCAGACCCGCTAATTAATATCCATTGAAGAGCAAGACTTAATTCCAGCAGCCACATAATTTCGGCTCCAAATATCAAACTCGAGGATAAATTCAACAAAGAATTAATGATAGTTTTAAAACATAAAACAGGCTTTTATTGTAGATCGAACTAAAAAAATGAAAAATAAATTGTAGTTTAAAAAAACTATAAAACGTGCTTTTATGGTGAATCGAACTAAAAAGTAAAACAAATTCTGAATGCAAGAATAAAATGATTCTCTAACAAATGGGAGGGAAAGGGGATTGTTATTATATATTACTATAGGTGGATTTTTTTTAAATTTTGGTTATAAACCTTGTAACAAGATAGATCTCTCAGCTGTATTTATATACATTTTATATATTTTTTATTGCAGGGAAATAGTATTTTGTTAAAATTTTCAATCGTTAATACTTATTTTTTTATTCATCTACTCAAGTTTAAATATATATATTTTTTAAACTTGTAGTGGATGATACTTGATGTTATATAATACAGTTTTTTCAAATAGTAATTCATTAATTAAATTAAAAAATGAATGAGAACAAACAAAAATAATAGTCTATCACCATATATAGAAAGGAAAATTGTTTATTGTGTCCCTGTAGTGCAATGGATAGCAGGACTTCTAATCCAAAGATTTTGGGTTTGAATCCCACCTGGAATGGCCTAGTTTCTGAGAATGTGATTTATTTTTCGCTATACTGTTTTATAAGAATAATTAAATTTAATTAATGAATTTATAAAAAAATGCTAAATGCCATATATAGAATGGGAAAATTGCTTTCTATTTTCTCAATGTTGCGATTCTGTCATTTATATACATATTTATATTAATTGTAATCATTTAATAAAAAGTAATTAAAACTTTTTCTTTGTTGACCTAAGTAGAAATTAATTTATTTTTTAAAAATATATTGCTTGTTTTTATATTATACTGAAACATTTATTTATTTGCCATTTTTGCCAAATTCCATGATATACAGCCAATAATGAAAAAACATTGGGCATACCGATACACAATGCTTTTCTCTTATAAGTTTTCTATTTTTTTCTCTTTTTGCAAAAGTAATCAAAATTTGAACCTTTGTTCATTACTTTATAAAGATGGTAACATAGCTGAGGATTTCCAAATTAAGCGGATAATTCAATCAAAAACTGAATGTATTAATGGGCACAATATGTCTTATCTAAAAACAAAAGAGCTGCCACTTGAATGATGTAGCTGTCTGATTATTCTTTTTTTTAAAATTAATCTTTTGTGAAAAGGATGAATTTTAAGTAATTGAAATGTTTGCATGAACAATTAAATTTAAATAAATCTCGGCTGAAATTCTTCAAAATCTTAGCCTATTTATTGGTTAGTAAGCTAATACTTTAGTGCCATTTTAAAGTAATTTATAAGAAAGAGCTCTATAATTTTTAAATTTATGAAATTGATTGAAATATATTAAATTCCCGTAGTATTTTTATATTGCATTTAGGGGATTATTTTGTTGTAGGGGCTTATCAAAATCGTTAGTGAAGAATCTCGGTATTAACCTTTAGTTAAAATGATATTCTGCATTTGATAAACGAGACTTTTTTTGTATTGAATAATATGGAAAATTGTTTTTGTGTTATAGGTCAAAGTGGAGCTGGAAACAATTGGGCTAAAGGTCACTATACAGAAGGAGCTGAATTAGTTGATACAGTTCTAGATGTAGTAAGGAAAGAATCTGAAAGCTGTGATTGCCTGCAAGGCTTTCAGTTGGCCCACTCTCTTGGTGGAGGAACTGGATCTGGCATGGGTACACTACTTATCTCAAAAATCAGAGAAGAATATCCTGATAGGATAATGAACACATTCAGTGTTATGCCATCACCAAAGGTATATATTTGTGTGCTCAATTGAAGTTAACACCTATGTTTAATTTTAGTACAAGTGTTGGGTATTATTTATAGTGTAGAATTCTGTAATTTGAGATAAAGTTGCGGAGATTGTTTCGTTTCCCCAAAAGTTTCATGGCCAATGTTTCTATAGAGTCTTGTTACCTAAGAGCTACTGTGTAGAACAATTGATGCATGTTAAATCTATCAAGTTTTTGCCTTCACATTGGTATGATGTGAAAGTTTAGAAAGTGGACTGCCAATTCAGGTGTTGTCCTCATCACTTGATCACAGTTCAGAATTACGAGATCAGTCGCCATAATAACGTATAGCTTCTAAGTGTAACATTAATAAACAGAACTATCATTCAATCCAAAGAGTCTTCCCATTATGAAATATTAGTTGATATATTCGTGTAACAATGCAGGGGAATTTAAAAATATCAATGTCGATGCTATGTTAATTTTGGTAGCATTAATGAAAAAGAATTGCCTAAATAAATTAAGTTTTTTTTGGTATGAATTTATTTAGCTTTTTGAAATATCAATGAAACTTCCCTAAAAAAGTCTTAAGAAGAATAAGATTCATACAAGATAAAAACCATTCAAATTTAGAAAAAATATTACTTGACATTTTTTTTCATCAGTACAAGAACATTATTTTTAGTTAAAGTAACGAAATTTTTAACTTCCAAGGGTTTGTCTTTAATGTGAAAAATTGGGAGAGGTATGCTTAATGTGTATTGAATATTGACAAAAAGGTAATTAAGTATTTTTTGTTTTAGATATATATTATGAAAATAAATGTTACGGTTCTGTTATATTAATACTTATAGTGGTGACGGTATTAATAATTATTTAATTTTACTGCATTAAAAAAATTATTTGTGTTCTATGTTAAAATGCATACCTTTCTCTAAAACTGTTTATCTATCATTTTGTTTTTGAATGCAGTGATTTAGGTTTTGAGATGCTTAATTTTTAAAGGCCATTGAGGGAAAAAAATAATAGGATTCTATGGGATTTAAAATTAAGAGTTGAGAGTTTTAAAATTCCTGAGAGTCAAAAATTTTTAAGTATTGAAAAACTAATGTGGTATTCATACTGAATTAACACTAGTGGCATAGTTGATTTTATCAGACATTGTATTGATGGTTAGAATTAAATTTGGAATTTAAAAGTTCCTATAGAGAAAATCTACAAAAGACCTACATTAATTAATGTGTAATGAAGTATCCGTAATATTGTTGCTTCATGTAGATTTTGATTTTCAAATAAATATATGGTGGTTATAGGTTAGTCTTAATATGTCCTAAAGATTTATTGTGTTGATTGACTGATGCATTAAATCTATGTCAGGGTTCAAGATCTTCATGTTTATATAGCCTTTATGTGGAGGTGTTGGTTGAAGAGTAAAAAGTAAGGTATAAAACTCTTGTGTTGTTCTGTCCTTTGTAATTTTGAACCTTGGTCGTTGCCAATAACCCTTGTAGCTACTAAGTTTGACAATGAACAATCGAAACAATTTGTATGGTTTCTTTTTTAAAAAAATTTCTGCAATTTAATCCAATGTTATTACATTGATGTGTCATTACACATCAATCAAACATGTAACAACTACACATTTGACAATTATTTTACTTACAAAAGTTATTTTGAAATAAATAACTCATAGAATTTAAAATTTTATAGAATGTTTTTTACTTTTAGGTATCGGACACTGTTGTAGAACCTTACAATGCTACCTTGTCTGTTCATCAACTTGTGGAAAATACAGATGAAACTTTCTGTATTGATAATGAAGCTTTATATGATATCTGCTTCAGGACCTGAAACTCACAACCCCCACATATGGAGATCTTAATCATCTTGTTTCAGTTACCATGTCTGGTGTCACTACTTGCCTTAGATTCCCTGGTCAGTTAAATGCTGATTTACGAAAACTTGCTGTCAACATGGTACCTTTCCCACGTCTCCACTTCTTCATGCCAGGATTTGCACCTTTGACATCTAGAGGTAGCCAGCAATACAGGGCTTTAACTGTTCCTGAACTCACACAGCAGATGTTTGATGCCAAAAACATGATGGCAGCCTGTGATCCAAGACATGGACGATACCTTACTGTTGCTACCATTTTCAGAGGACGCATGAGCATGAAGGAAGTTGATGAACAAATGTTGAATGTCCAGAACAAGAACAGCAGCTACTTTGTTGAATGGATCCCCAACAATGTTAAGACTGCCGTTTGTGATATTCCACCAAGAGGTTTGAAGATGTCTGCCACTTTCATTGGAAACAGCACTGCCATTCAAGAAATCTTCAAGAGAATCTCAGAACAATTCACAGGTATTTATGGAATTTTTTTGTGTGTGTTTTCTATCTATAATGTAAATTTTGATTAAAAGACAGTTAATTTTGAATCTTTGCTATTGAATATACTCTAGGTTTTTAAAGAAAAGGTACATTTAAACTTGGCATTTTGAAGTAATTTGGAATAAAGATGGTAGAATTTCAGAACACAATAACTTTTTACCTCTTATTAAAAAAATATTTTTTTTAGCAAATCAGGAAGTAGAATCTTTTAAAAATGGCCATAAATACAAAGCCATGCATTAGATTTAAAAAAAAGCATGAAAAATAAATATTGCAATGGGAAAAATAAAAACAATTTTTCTTAATGCATAATCAGCATTGATGCATGCCTGTTATATTATTTGAATGTATTGTGAAATATTTTAAATTTCTCCTATTTTAGCTATGTTCCGTCGTAAAGCTTTCTTGCATTGGTACACTGGAGAGGGTATGGATGAAATGGAATTCACTGAAGCTGAATCTAATATGAATGATTTGGTGTCTGAATACCAACAATATCAAGAAGCTACTGCTGATGATGAAGGTGAATTTGAAGAAGAGGATGCTGCTAATGAAACTGCTTAAAAATGTTACTTTGGTTTCAAAAATTGAATTCCATGTCAAAATTTTTTTAAGCTTGTAACCACCGATTTGTTGCTGCTGTTGTATAATTTTTTATGATCTGTAATCACAATAAATTTGAGTTCTATGTTTTGTGAAAGACTCATTCTGACATTTTTTTTTAAATATAGGTATTTTTATGAAATAAGTTTTATGTGACTTGTGTTTTTCATACATTTTTGATATTCAAATATTTAAGTTAGGGGTTTTAGTCTTATCTTAATGATGTGGAAGTTTGGAGAGTGAGATGTTAGCTCAGGTGTTTTCCTTATCTCTTTAATTGTGGTTTAAAATTTTTAGGTTAGTCACCTGTATCTTTTCTGTAGCTTCATAGTACTAGGTTAAGGCTGTCTTCAGCTAATGTTAAAGAATTAGACCCAAACTTGGAATATATTTTATTTCTGATATAAAAGTACTTAAGCGTTATTATATTCTGGCTTTACTATCCTGTTGAGAATCACATATTTTATTATATAACTCATTTTTATCAAAGTTGACACATTTTTTCTTTAGTAAAATGTGTTTTGCATTTTTTCTCCAATACTGTAATGCTAAATCAGCTATCCTTTTGCATCAAGGGTGTCAAACTCAAAGGCTCACTTGGGCCAAACAAACAAGGTTTAACTTAAGGGGGATTTCCACATGTATTGAAAACATAATAACACTTTAGCACAATGAAATCACATTATACAGGTGTAAAACTTTTGCTGAGAACGTAAATTACTCATAAATTCACCATGAAATGTAGAAATGTCATTTATTGTCTAGAAAATTTAAAAACTGCGAAAAAAATACATATATCCTTGCTTCTAGAATTTTCTGACGCCATGTTTGGCAAGCTTTAATATAATGGCGCCACTTGTATGTATTCTGAGCACAAAGTTAAAATAACTGTTTTAGAAGAAAATTAAGGTATAAGCTACTTACTCCCCCCTAAAAGACACTTTAAATACTATATATTTTTTTATAAAAAAAGAATATTTTTCTCCAAATAATGACTTTAATCACTTCAAAAACGAATTCTGCTTTTCGATGAAAAATGGGGATCGCAAAAAAAAGGAATGTAACCCTGACCTTGAGATACGTCATTGCAGGGTTCCCCCCGTTATTTTCAAAAAATAGTCGTTGGGGAAGATGCCCGACGGGGAGTTTCTTTTGAGCTTTGAATTACTTGAATGTATGACAAAAAGACTTTTAATTTTTGGGATTTAAAAAAACTATGCTGTTGTTTTATGATAGTTGTAAGAAATTTTTATATTTGTAAAAAAAAATAGTTTTCAAAAAAAGTGATATCTCTATACAAGGAAGAATATTTTCTTGATTTCTTATGAAATTCTCTTCATGTATTTCAATAATAAAATAAAACGTTTTATGGTTTTTTTATAACCCCAATATATTACTATATAAATTTTGTAACACCAAATAAAAAATTGTTTTATTTAATATTATATTCTGAACTTGGGAATAATAAAATTTTTTTTTTATTAATGCAACTGATGATTTTTTTTTCCCTCATTTTTTTTCAAATTTTTTCTAAAATTTTTTTTCTATAATATCCGAAACCTTTGTAAAAAAAGTTTTTTTACCCTTTCAGTTTAAAAAATTTTGTATATCTAAATTATTCAGAGTTTTTTTATTCGTTATTGATTTAACTTAGATACTCTATAATAGCATATATATATAATTGGTGCTAATTTGATATAGGGGGTAGTAGTGCGGAAGTTGTTGTTTATGTTCCCAAGATGGGCGATAATATTTCAATATGGTTCCCTTTAAATTTTATCGTCTGTCGATGTGGTTGCCATGGGGATAACGTATATTAGAAATAACTTTTTTTTCATTTTTTCCCCGCTGTAACCCTTTAACCGAGATTTCTTCAAAAATTTAACCCCTTTTCAGTATAAAATTTTCGATTTGGGCTTCTTGTAATTCTGGGGTATTTTCGAAATGGATATTTCTAAAAAAGAGTGAGTAATAGAATATTTTTTTTTTAAAAGAATAAGTGTTGTGCTTTTTAAATTTTCGCTATAAATAATTTATTTTCGTTTTAAAAAAAGTTTTTTACGTTCTTTTTTGATGAAATTCGTTAAGGAACTTTCAGTCAAGTTTCATATTCCGCCATACTTTGTAAATGATATTCTAAATTAATTTTAACATTCATTATGTAATTATTTTATTCATAATGAAAAAAAATGCAATTATTACTATGGGTAATAATCATATAATATTCGTTACTTTTAATTGTTTCTTTTAGCATTTATTTATAAATATTACTACATACTTTGTTAATTATAATTATTATTTAATTATAATTATTATCTTATTCATTTATAACTATTTTTGTTGTTCCTTTATAGCTATTCATATGTTATTTATTCATAGTTCTGTATTACGAGTTCTCTTATGCATTTTTATTTTTTTACAATTCGACGATTGTTCATTTTAATAATTACTATTTAATTATATTATGATTATTGTTTCTAATAACCGTTATATAATTGTACTATATGAATATTACATAAAATTACGATAAAATAATATTATGAGCTTATATGCTGCTTATAATACTATTATTAGTACATGTTACTTTGTATTACATATTAATCATTATTTATTGATTGATCTAGGTTATTCTCAATCTCTTCCTATATCCTTTATTTGAAATACATTTAAATGTATTTCAAAACAATTCTTTAAAATTGTGTATCATTAAACTACCGCTAAGCCGCCATATTTGGATTTCAGTCCAGCGGAAAACGCTGCTTGGCGTGATCCTTATCACGCCAAGCAGCACTTGGCGCTATTACCCCCGTTATCAAATTAGTTCCTATAATTCAATCACAACACAAAAATCAATCAAAAAATCGAAACCAAATGAATCCTATAACATTAAATCGCATTTCAAAATATCAATAGCGAATATAGAAGATAAAATTCCAACGTTTTCAAACAAAATTAAAAATATATAAAATAAAAATTTATAAAATATCCAAGTGCAACCTCGGACTTAGGACCGATAAGTGGGGTTAAACTAGTTTGATGGCGCCAACTTTCCCCCTATTGCAATTTGGTAAGTTAATCGGAAAATATCCAATTCGCAAAAATTTAAAAAGTTAAAATTTAAAAATTAAAGGGTTAAAATTAAACCATTAAACTTGAAAAATTAAACTATTCGCCATCGCATTCTGAAAGATATATTAAAATTCTAAAACAATTAATTGCATAATATAAGTGAACCCTCGAACACCAAAGATGACGCACTCATCTTTAAAATAGTTGTATAGGTAGAAAAAATGTGTAAAATCTGAAAGTTCAAATTAAAAACCAAGTATGCACAATGAATAGCGTAAATCATTAAAAACTCACCAAAAGCATTCTATCAATAATTCAATTCACAAATTTTGAACGATTTTTCTCTCATATTTAATACAACAATTATCACTCCTATATTTTGCTCACAACACCCACTAATGCCATGTCAATCCGAATGATTCATAATCTCACACTAGAGTTTAACTATTTGGTATTAGATGCAAACGGTTTTGCAAAAAGTTGTTTGATTTCATAAATAGTACTCACACTAGAGTTTAACTATTTGGTATTAGTTTTGGGAGTCAAAAGTATATGACTGGATGCGTCTCGATGAGTAGAACAGTTGGTTCAAACCTCGTCTGAGACTAAACAAAAAAATTGTGGATTTAAATAATTTTTAAAAAATTTAAAGCAATTTAAAAAATCTATATAAGGAATACTCCTATGAGCATGAAATTATAATCGGGAGCAGTTAGAGGGGGGATCGAATACCGGGGGCCAAATGGACTGTGAGGCTCGGGTGTCGAGATATTGGCCCAAAAAAACAGAGGGGTGGGAATACCGGTGGGGATGGCCCAGAGATCCCAACAATAAAAAAATTATTGCAATCCCCCAAATATCAGTCCCTTTTGCACCAAAAAAATGGCATACTTTTTTCATTTCATCATTTCACTAAAACATTTCGGGAATTTAACTGATTCACTTACTTACAACAGGGAGAAGTCATCAAAGAGACGTTATTGTAACATCTTTCGTGAACTGATTATCTCCTTTAGGGATTTGAAGAAAGCCCTAATTTCATCGTTTCCCTGCGACATATACAGCTGTAATAATATTACAGATATTAAAACCAAACATTCATAATCATGAAGTTAAAATATTGTTTATAACGTATTTAAATTGTTCGAAATAAAAAAAAATAAAAAAACCCCTTAAATTTCATATATTTTAAATTTTTCCACCAAAAATGTTTTTTAGGAAAAAGGCAAAAACTTTAATTATTTAGAAGGACCTTCAGATATTCTTAGCCCAGAGCACCCAAAGTCACGATCCGGCCCGGCATTTGGGTTTACTTAATAAAACAGAAAAGATAGATAACAATAATAAAAATGCTTGCGACCTTTCTCCCGTAGAGCGCTAAAATGTGCGCGTGACATTAGAAGCCCGGCGCTGCCTGGCTCGGACGAGGAGAGAGGGGGAGGTAAGGGGCGGGAAGAAATCGAAAACATAGTTCTGCAAATGCTGACTCGTGCATTTCCTTATTTCACTAAAACAGTTCGGGGATTTTTAATTAATTCACTTACTTACAACAAGGAAAAGACTTTGAAAAAAAAGAGACGTTATTTTCCCATCGTGCGAACTTTTTCCTGGAACCAAGAACATTTTATGATTTTCTTCGTCAAATAACCTCCACAAATAACTAAGTGCATTTTCCATTTATCGAACTTTCTCTCTGTTTTTGTGAAATATTTCTGGACTTACATGTGATGTAATGAGCAAGTAAAATCATTTGAAACCATTAGACTTGAATTGTGGGGGAAAAAATACGCCTGATGAGGTATTTTGTGCACTGCAAAGATGCGAGGAATGTGAGAGAAAACATTTTTTTTAAAACGAAAAAACTCAAAACAAAATTAATAGACTTGACCAGTAGTTAAATTGAAGGAAATGCATTCTCTTAAAATTACTGGTCATAAAATATGCATGTTTAAAATTACTTGTAGACTTAAAATTGGAAAATGTTATTAAAAAATTTTCGTTAATCATAATACAAAAGTAATTTTGTAAAGTTGGAAATACTGAGTATTTCTTGACAAAGTTGTTTTTTTTCCCCCTGTTTTCCTAGCCGAATTCTTTTTGATAGGTAAGATATGTAAAATGAATAAGATAACTTACAAAAAGGTGTGTGAACAATTAGTACATAATAATGTAGTTATGTGAAGATTCAAAATTTGTTTTAAGTGGTTTTAAACTATATTGAAAAATAAATCATTTCACGAAATTTCCCAAATAACGAACTTTTTCGGAGTTTGGTGACGACTGTATTTGGTGAAATTTTTGTCATATTTTCTTCCGTATCGGAAATAATAACATTAATTGTAAAACAAGAAATGGATGTGTTTTGTAAGCAGAATTATACAAACTATTTGTGAAAAAAATTGCTCTAGGTTATTTTCTTAGAAAAGTAACATTTTCTTGTGAAAGACTCAAATTGAAAATGATTATTTCTGACAGTATTCTTACATAGCAATTTCAATACAATTTGTATCTAAGATGTGAAGCAGAAAGAAATTTATTATATATGTATCAAACAAAAAATTGGATAAATACGCTAATACAAATAAAAAAAAGATATCTGTACAAAAATAAAACGGAGGTCTATCAAATCCTTCCACCAAAAATTAACTCTTTTTAATTCCATCTTTATTCTTAACCCTATGGGCAAATGTTTATGATACCCAAGAAAATGTAAACGTACTTGTTCATTCACTTGTGGATATCCCAAAATATTTGCACGGATTTAAAAAAAAAAAAAAAAAAAGACTGCGCACCCATTTTTTCGGCAATTCTAAAAGTTTAATAGTTTGTTTATTTTACTGCAACTGCGCATGCGTTCTGAGATCGACTATATCTGTCAATCATTTCTTAACCACACCCCGTTGCTATAGTAACGACGGGTTATCTTTTTACAAGGATTATCGCTTTGACGTCATCCGAGTTGCAAACAACGCCATCTGTTGGATAAAGGTAGTTTTTGAAATATGGATCGTCGACCTTAAGGTGGGCCGCAAAAAGAATAAATATTCATCGAAACGTAAGTTTATTTCTAATAATGCATTCTAATAAATATTAAATTTTTCTTGTTTTTTTATTTATCTCCTGATGTGTTTGACATCTTTTCTGTTATCTTTCCTATTTTGAGAGAAATATTGATATTTTATTATATATTATGTGCCATTATACTGGTCGAGCCCGAAAAATGCTCGTTTTGGGCTGCAAGTTTGACACCCCTGCTGTACTTGTTAAAAGGAAAAACTGATTAATTAGGAAATATTTTAAAAAACACTATATTATGAACAAATACATGAGTTACAATGTGACAATTTTCTTATGAGGCATTTTTTTCTGTTTGCAAATGTGCTCTGCATTAAGACCACACTGTCATACATATGGCAAAAACAGCTTTAAACAATCAACCTAACTTAGCATTGATCATTTTTTATGAGTGGAATTGAAGAATAATTTCATTTTCAGCTTCTAATAAGAATGCTTTTTTAAAACTGAATACTACATTTTTTTATATTGGAAGTTTGCCAATTAAATTAGATGTTATTTAATGTATTCGAATTTCTGAAAACACAAATGACTTTTTCTTTGTGATTGGATTTTTAAATTGACATTCTTATTTGTTCTGATTCATCTTATCCAATTTCAAAACACACTTAAGCAATCTTTTGTTGCTAGCTTGGTTGTTCTCGTCACTCGACCGTGGTTCAAATTTAGGAGGTTCGTTGTTAATAGCTCGCGTTTCTTCGGAGTGCAACATAAATTTAAATAAAAGCTATCTTCTTTTTTGTTTTGTTGCATTTGAAATCTATGTCACCATATTCTTTGCTTTGTCAACATTGTTCAAATATTTGATTAACACTCAAGATTTGAAAGTGAATATAACAAAATTGTTGAAAAAGTATTAAAAGTTTATATTTTATAAATGTTAGGGAAATGTTTTTTTGAAGGAGAGAACAATTATGATATGAAGGATATTTTGCAAACTAAATATTGTTCGTCTAAGTATAATATTTTTGACTATTTGCTACATAGAAAGGAAGTGTGTTTTCCATTAAATGTGGTAATCATAGTAAATTAAGTTGCATTTGAAACCACACATCAAATTTAAATACTTCACATTCTGCTTTTATTAGGTCTTAAATTGCAATATGTGAAACGTTAATATTTTTAAATTTATCTCTATATGTTAATAAAGGCTAATAGATTTAAGCAGAGTGGGCTGGTTTTTATTACAAGCTTTCCTTTCGGCCTTCTTAAGTATAATCTGAACACATGAAATTAACTTTATTCTTACAACTTCGGATAATTTCAATTTGCTTAACACAAGAGTGCAAGCATAATTAACAAACCATTTTAACTTACTGTATTAAGAAAGTTTTACATAAAGCACTATTATCCTTTAGGAGCTCAGTTATGTTACGGGGAGTTTTTATAATAGAAATTTTGACCTATTTTATATTTCCAAGGAGTTAAGACGTTTTTCTATTTTATCTAAATTTGTGTATTGCCTTAAAAATAAAGAGTCTGAACTTATTTGAAGAAATTTTTAAAGTTGCTGTATTTTGGATTTTTATTTTTAAACAATGCAAAATATTTTTAATGTAGAGAGAAAATAGAATCTTCACACAGGTTGACTAGATGTAAAAATTGAAAATACACAAAACGGCATTTAAAGTTTTACATTGCCTAAAATATAATGAGGTATAAGCCGAGCTCTTATTATTTATGCACTTAACATTTAAAAATGAATACATGTAACTTATAATATATTAATGTTACGATAATTAAAGAATTTAAAAAAAATATTTCTGTTGCACTGACTACATTTATTAACTTTAAGAATAACCAATCTATTAATATTCTTGAAATAAAATTAGTTGAGAGAGATAGAAAAATGTGCTAATTTTTATTGAATGAAAATTATATGTAAAAATTTTGGTAATAGCTTGCTTTATTTATTCTTGGTCCTAACCATATTCTTTGTCCTATGTTGACTTAACTCCGCAACATAGACCTAAACCCCACGGACCCATCAACTGCTTTATTCTCCAAAGGTCATCGATATAGCAAGGGCCGTTTCGGACGACTTCGGCGCCATTTGATTTCTCTGCATGGACAAGACAACAACATTTAATCTTGGTATTTGTTTCAGTGTAATTACATTTTACATGGTCATTTTTTGAATTTTTAGAAAGTTTAAGGGGGGAATGTGTGGAGTCCAATTTTTAAAGATAAATTTGGTATATTTTAATGAAATAATAAACCGTATTTTTTCAAAAGTTGGATTTCTTAAAAATTGTACTTTATAGTTTTGCAATGGAAAAAAAAGTGAAATTTTAATATATTTGTTAGGAGAAAAATAAGCACATTTCTCATATCCCAAGACTTCAGTTATTTATGATTAATACTTTTTAAAATTGCTAAATTTGTTGCACTGTTTAGTATAACTTCTGTTACTTGTTAAAATTTTAATTTACAACATGGAGTTTTTGTTTTAGTAAGGCATTTCTGAATTTTCCTACTTATTTTAAAAAATAATGAAATTGTATGATTGTACATTAAAAATCTTTTAGTCTAAGAAAATTTAAAGCAATTTGAATCGTTGGATTTTAATTCATTTTTCAAAATTGACTCATTGGGGAAATATTTTAAATATGTAAAATAACTTATTTTAACGTTAAATGACTATAACAGAACACCAATATAAATATTTGAATAGTGTATCAATTACGGCTAAGTAGACAAATACTAAATTTATAAGATGAATATCAATTATATTATTATTTTATAAATTGAATGGTGAAGACAGAAAGAAAGTCATCAGTTCTTACGTTTATTTAAATCAGTGATTCTCAAACTGTGTTCCGCGGAACCCTGGGGTTCCATGAGATATACCCAGGGATTCCACGAGACACAATGAAAAATTCGAGAAGAAATAAATATGTATTCAAAATGGATTCACGTTCTCTATCAAGTTTATATAGTTACAAGTATCTATAGCTCGTCCTACTCACTAAAACTGAACATTTTATTTGTATATAATAACTTTATTATGCAACGCTTTTAAAAACTTTTATTATAATATAATAAATTAATATTTTATAAAACGCTTTAATTTTATTCATATATATACTTCCTACTAGATTGAGAGTATTCTATTGTTTACTACCTCGAGTTCCACGAGATAATTTCTACTCGTTAGTTAACAAAATGCCTTGCAAAACTGAATAGTTTTCTACTGGAAAATTCATCCTTTTGTATTAGTGGTAAAAACACCTATAATGAAGAAGAAACAGCATATCTACAGATTTGATATAATCTAAATTTAACAAGAACAGCATCTAAATTTTAGGTTGAAAATTCATACGAAATTCACGGGTTTTCTCATACAGCTATAAACATTTTAATGCCATTCAGAGCATTGTCTTTAAGTGAAATATATTTCTCAACGTGAGTGGCTACAAAAACAAAGTATAAAAATTAAACTCTGAATATAATGTGATTATACATTTATTCTCAATAGACCTAGACTTCGACAGTTTGTGGGAAAAAAAGTAAGCACGTTATTAAATAATGCATGGATAAATGACACTTGGATCACAAATTAATATTATTAATAAGTAAAATTATATTAAAAATTAGATAATAATTTTTTAATGATAAATGCAATACTTTTTTTAATTGCCTTTACATAAAGTCCCCATAACATGTTGATCTTCTTAAAATATTATTTTGAGATATATTCTTCGAAGTACGTGTATGGAATGGGGTTCCACAAAAACACTTTTTAGTTCTAGGGGTTCCACGAAAGCACTTTCAAGTTCTAGGGGTTCCATGAGATGAAAGTTTGGGAACCACTGATTTAAATAAAGGTTAATTTCTTTATGATGTATCCAAAATTGGAAAAAATAAGGGAGGCAAAGTAATTTTTAAAAATCTCATTTCTCAAAAATTATTTTATTTTAGTGACCTTGCATTTAAATATTTAGTATGAGCAATTTTTAATGACTGTATTACTACACTGTACTTACACTACAAACTTTTCAAAAGTTTGTAGTATAAGTTATGTAAAAAAATGGTTTCACCTTTTAAAAAAGAAAAGGCCCTGATGCCACTGAAAGTCCTCCATGTAGAAGAGCTGTTGCACGCTAAATCTTCGTGGTTCAAAATCTTCCCGTAGGCGGAGTGTGGAAGTTAGAAGAGGGATGATAGTTCATATGTCGTCTTAGTCATATGACTGTTTTTCAGATTTGCATGGTCCTTTCGAGTGTGCAGTTAATAAACATTCACACTCACTCAATTTAAATGATGTCAATTTGGTTCGTACACTTTTATGGAATCGCAAGCTGTTATTCTGCTGTAGAGTACAAGGTGTGAGACGAAAAAAAAGCGTGAGACTGGTCTAATAAATCATTGTACTTACAGAATCAGTTTTCCGTGACATTCTGATCTTCCAAGTAGTCCCCTTCAGCATTCACACACTTCTGCATTCGGTGCTGCCCTTGCTGGTAGCAGTTCTGGAACGAGGTTTTTGGAAGGCTCTTCACAGGAAATTCCCCGTTTTACCTGAACCTCTACGACTGAGGCAAAATGGGTTTCCATTAGGCAAGATTTAACTGTAGGAAATAAAAAAGAAAAAATCGCATGGAGCCAAATCGGACGAATAAGGAGGATGCTCTATTACAGTAATGTTTTAGCTGGTTAGAAACTGCTCCATAGATAAGGCCATGTGAGCGGATGCATTGTCCTGGTGCAACAGCTCCACATCCCTTCACAGCTGTGAACTTTTTTTTCCTGATTTTTTCATGAAATCTTTTTAGTACTGTAATGTAGTAGTTTTGATTAACAGTCCGACCTCTGGGAACACCCTCAGTCCTAACAATTCTATTAATTATGAAGAAGACAATTTGAATTTGAAGCCATGAATTTTCATTTTGACATCCGTGATTTTTTGGGTCATGGTGTTCCTGGAGACTTCCACTGCATCGACTGGCGCATACATTCTGGACCATAGTTAAAACATCCATGTCTCATCACGTGTTACAACAAATTCAAAAAAAATTGGCTCGTTTTCAAGGCGTTTTAACACGTCCCCACTTACGTCTTTACGTCACTGTTTTTGATAATCGGACAGAACCTTTGGAACAACCTTCGCACAAATCTTCCACATGTCTCAATCGTCAGTTAAAATGCGTCGAACAAGTTCCCTATTCAAGTTAAACAACTCCGCCCCACTCCACGAACACTTAATCTTCGGTCACCACCGATCACATCACAAACTTTGACAATGTTTTTGTCTGTAATCGCTGACCCTAGGCACCCAGCACGTTCATCATCTTCAACACTGTCCCTTCCCCGTGGAAACTAATTATGGCATTTTAACACAAGTGCACGAGACAAAGTTATATCTCTCCATAACCCTCAGTTAACATTTGAAATGCTTCCGTAACTGATTGATTCGCTGTTCGGTTTTTACATTAGACATTTTTCCGGCAGAGTGAATTTGCACGTTTTCACTCAATGACGCGGTATTCCCAACTGGCGCTATCGATTAAGTCGAAACTCAGCGCATAGATAGAGTTGTGTGGTATGATGTCACCAAAACAGTTATTGTCAATTCCACTCTTTTTTCGAGTTATACATTTAGTCTCGCTCTTTTTTTGTGTCACACCTTGTAAATTCACTGGACTCTAAAGCAGATAAACGTCTCAGCAGACTGTATATAAACTATTTATTTCTCACACAATACTACGCGGTTACACTCAAAATGCACGCATTTTGAGTGACACACGTCACAAGTCGTTCTCTCCCTTCTAAGCTACCTGCATTCCCTCTGTCCTCTTTTGGTTAATGAATGACCTCACGTTTCCTGCGGGTGGAGGGGCTGTCCATTGGAGTCCCGGTCTGGAATGGGGTGAGCGTTTGAAGAGAATGTGGACACATTCACTTGTTATGACAACACATGTTTCAATATTTAATCTTCCTGAACTTCTTAAGTACTCGCACTTGACAAAACAGTATTTTTCTTTAAATCCTGTTTCTTCATGTCATGCACTATTTTCTCCAAATATATGCAGAAATGAGGGAAACATTTTCCCTCAAAGTGTTACGTCTTGTTTCATGCTTTAAAAAATAAAACTATTATTGAAAATATTGTATCAAAAGTTATGTTCTTTTTCCTTAATTTTCTGTTTTACAAGATGATAAAAAAATGCTTAAATATTATTATCCATTAGAATGGCCTAATTCTTATACAAAGGATCGATGAAGAATCTGATGATCGTGAAAGCTCCATTCTTCTGCAGATCAACGTCTAAACAATGGGAGAGCTGCAATTCAAATTCAAATGAGCCCCAGTTCCTCACGAAATACACTTGGAAGTTCACTGCGTGAGACTACATTTGAAGGTGCTTTATTTGAGATACAAATAAAAATGTCTTATACTCTAGATCAGAGGTTCCCGAACTTTTTTGTCTCATAGACCGCTAGCTATGTTTTTCAGTATAGGATTGACCCCTGCTTAATTAATATTGAAATTTTGCAAATTTATCAACTTAAATGTCTTTTTGACAGCTAGTACTACTACTACTTTAAAAGAATTAAATTTATAACTAATGAAGCATAGTGTTAAAGGTTTAAAAAGCATGTTAATTAATTAAATTAAAAGTTAATTAATATATAAAATAACCAGACAACACACAATTGATTTTAATGGGAGGGAAGAATTTGGCGCTACAATAACAAATTTTCAACATTTAGTATCAATCTTGTTAGGTTTAACCTTCAATCTCCTCTATTAATAGTATCAAGTTTCTTTTTTTGTTTTGGAGATTGGGAACTGCACTGAAATACCTTCTTACTAGGAAAAATAATTAAAAATTTCCTCACGATATTCCATAATTCGGGACAAATAACAGGTTTGCCTTTTTAAAGCCAAAATTGCTGGCATCCGTTTCTAAACTTTAAAATCTTCATTGGTGCATAACATGATCAGTTCCTGTTGTCACATGACTTTTTTTTCAATATGACCATATAAATCCATTGCTTACTGTGTTTGATTGATTGAATATTAACGTCGCACTGTTCAGCTACACGAGGGCTTTTGGCGACGGACCACGTAATTTTGAACCATGGTCAAGTGACGTGGACGACA
>BMAV01016585.1:358135-396685 GCA_019973955.1 Trichonephila inaurata madagascariensis | reverse complement strand
ATATATATATATATATATCTTGTTTAAATTTTCAATCGTTAATGAAACACTTTCTATTTATCCATTCAAGTACAAATTCATTTTTTTAAACTTGTAGTGGATGACACTTGATATTAATACAGTTTTTCCAAATATTAATTCATTAATTAAATTAAGCAATGAATAAATAGTAACACACAAAAACATTAGTCCAACAGCATATATAGAAAGGAAAATCGTTCACTACGTCCCTGTAGCGCGATGGATAGCGCGTTGGATTTCTAATCCAAAAATCGTGAGTTCGAATCCCACCTTGGATGGCCTAATTTTTGAGAATGGGATTTCTTTTTTTATTTGACTATTTTATTACAATAATTATATTTAATTAATGAATAAATAGTATCAAACACACACACACAAACAAAAAAGTCCAACACCACATATAGAAAGGAAAATCGGTACCTATTTTGTCACTTAATATTGAGATTCTGTCATATGCATATACATATTTATATTAATTGTAGTTATTTAATCAAAAGTAACTAAAGTAAAATTTTTCTTTGTTGACCTTAGTAGAAATTCACTTAATTTTTTTTATATTACTTGTTTATTAAAATATTTTTATTACTGATAGTGCGGAATGAGACTACTAAACGTTTTTGAGTGTAATTTTACTGCTGTGTTCATTTTGTGTGCAACATGACGATTGCAATTTTAGAATTTTTTTTGCCATTAACCATTAAATTTAATTTTTCTTTGAAATATTTGAGATATTTCAGTCAGAAATAGAATATAATACCAGGAAATTACTCAGACGTTAGATATATTTTTTAGTAATGAATAATAATCCTTCTAGATTGTGATCAATTAAACTATTATTTCGATTCTAGGTGAAAATAAATATTCAAACGAAAAACTTTCACAACTCATCAATAATTAAACTTTTAAGAAGGCTTGGTACCCTTTGAACAATTTTTTTATTTATGCATTTAAAAATTATATTTTAGCATTTAATATAATGTTTCTATTCAAGAAAATGATATGAGATGAAATTTTTCTCATATTATTCACACAATTTTAAAAATTAAAATTTTTTGAAGAAAATTTGGAAAATTTTAAAATTTTACTCCTTTTGTAATTATTATTTTTTTTGACCTGAAATTTTTTTGTAGTGTTCTTAAGGATGTTATAAATAACTTAAAGGATCGATTTTACAATAACTTAATTATTTTTGGAGATAAAAAGTAAACTGTTGATATGAATGCTAAAATTTAACAAAAAAGCCAATGTGTCCTGCATTTTAATTTTTTTTTAAAAAAAGTATTCAGTTTACAGCAAAATGGATCGTAAATTTTGTTACATACTTTATGTGTAACACACAGGAGAAAAATGGAAGTGATTGGTAAATAGTTGGGAAAGAAGTAGCATTTTCAATGCACTAATGTATCGAAAAACACAAACTGAGAAAAACCACTTTAAAGTTTATAATTCTAAAAAAATAATTATAATATGCTTAAATAAACTTAAAATACCACTTTAAGACATTAGTTATATACTTTTCTTTAAAATAATTGCATTTTTTCAACCCATACAATTTTATAAATGATTAATTTTTAGAGAGTATTAGTTGCACAGGAAAATTCAAGAAAAAAATTTAAAATTTTCTTTTCTGTTTTTACAGAAGTTTTAGTTTTTTTCTTCACATAATATTGAAGTACTTTATTTTTTATGAAAAACATATGAGGAATAAGAACTGAAATAATGAAATTATTAATATAAAATGCTTTAATTCAAATATTTTACGTGCACATATTTCACAAAGAAAAAAATTTACATTATTGTAATTCCTCGACAATATCCTGCTTCATATATTACACCTTCTTTTTTATAGTTATTATTTCTCGTTCTGAAATAGATATTTTTTTTTATCAAAACGCTTTTTTTTAGCTTTTTTTTTCCTAAAGAGGGAGCGTGGTCGAATTGCTCAATTTGTTTACAAATGAAGTTTTATCCAACTTCTAACTTTCCGACATGCAAAAGTGATATATCAATCGAAAGATAATAATGCAAAGTATAAGAGTATATAAAAATAAAAACAAACTGATAGTTAAGTCATGTCTGGGGAACCAAGTCACCTTAACTTGAATGAAAAAGTTTGGTTTACAAAGAAATTTTGAAAAGAAATTCTTTGACTTGATTACTCAATGAAAGAAGATTGCTAGATTCTAAATTAAAATACAAATATCGAAAAAATTCTATGATTAAATAATAGAAGTATTCTTTAATTGATTAAGAGAAAGTAAATTTAATTTATCTGATCAAATTTCTGATAAATGCTGCTTTTCACATGAATTAAAAACACTACTATATTAATTACTTGAGGGGCATCGAAACTTTCTCATTGCTAAAACAGATAATGTGATTGGATTTGTTTTTGTTTTAAATTTGTTTTATTTTCTGTTCTATCTTAGAACGAGTTAATATATTTTAGATAATGTAAATTATCTATCACATCACAAGATTAGATTCTGTTATAGATTATTTATTAGTATTTTTTGCCAGAAGATTTTACTAAAAAAAAAATTAAAAGTTTCACAGTCTAGATATTTCAGATACTAGACACCTACTTCTTTTTGTTTTTGGCTTAATTTTGAATTCCTAATGAATTCCAATGTAATAAATAAACCGTTACGAAACAAATTTCATAAAAATGTCTTTGGCCTGTATCATTTCGCAGTCATAACACTCTTTCTTTACCATGACTTTTTTTCATGCAACAAAACTATAGCTATACTTTTTTACCCCGTTGATGGTACATGAGACTAAAAGTTGTCATATGATAGGAAACACAGACATGATTTATAGACGGATTATTAAACTTCTCTTGAGCTTTTGCATTTAAAGTGTAGTAAAAAAGCATCATAAATAAAGATGAAGATACCATTAAAGGCAAATAAATGACTGCGAAGATCATAAACAGAGTACGATGAAAAAATATAAAATATTCACAAGAGAAGTTAAAAAATTATTTTTGTGTTATTCTAAAAATGTTCAATTTACATGTTTTGTCTTTTATAAGCTTTGAATATGCATATATGTTAAGCAATTGTGCAAAAGTTTTACAGAGAAAATATTGGGTGCTTGTCGATATATCGTATTTTTTCCACCCCAAATTGTAGATTCTGGTTAATAAAAAGAAGTACATTAGTGTGATAGCATTTTTTTCTAAATTTCACACAATATCGGTAAAAAGCAAAAAAAAAAAAAAAAAAATTATTTTTTGCAAATATTTTTTAATTATTGTATATCATGCATTTTTTTTTATTTCAAAGCAAAGTGCGTAACTTATTTTTCACATGAAAAAATATTGCTTTTTTAAATGTTACACTCTAGCCGCTGGGTGGCGTAGCTGGTTTGTCGCTAGTCTTTTACGCCTACGATTCCGGGTTCAACCCCAGCCCAAGTTGGTGGATTTTCATGATGCAGAAAATAGACAGCGTCCATGTCATATGATTATGTGGCATGCAAAAGATTCCTTGAGTACTTGTTTAGCTTGGGTGATGTCGGCAAAATTAAATTCCAAAGAACGATTTCGCAATGTCAGAACTCAGGTGCTTTCCTCCGGGGAGGAAACTGGGTGTCAAAATTACTTGCGGTGATTGTTACTCCACCTGTATGGTGCCGCGCTAAAAAGAGATACCAGCTCCCGGGGAATGTACCAGGTCTGCATTGGTAAAACAATTCACGTCCCTATTAAAAATAAAGTGAAAAAGTGAAAAAAAAATTTGTATACGGTTGATGTGTGTGATAAATATAGAGCCCTTTATGGTTAGTGAAAAAGTTTAAAAGGAATAATTAAAAAATGGGTATTTCCTTTTAATTTGTATTTTTGTACACAATGTTGTCTCAAATTGAGATATATGTCAAAAATATTGAATGATACAAAATCTTTAAATGTCTTAATTTATTTATGCTAGTAATAAAATATGAATATGTAAAAACTTCATTTATTTATGATAGATATAAGCCGTAAAAACAAAAACAGTATTAATGTAGTATTTTTAAATGGACTTGTAAAAACACAATTTGTGCGTCAGCATTTATTTAGTTTATTACAGTCTTTACCTCACATTTGAATTCTTTTGAAATATACAGTTTTTTTCATGTATTCTTATTTAAATCTTTAAAAAATATGCAGCAGACATCTATACTAAAACTAAAATATTGGCTAAAATGTGTATTTCTCACATTGTGCAGAATTACATAAAAGCATATTTTAGATGCAATTCTTCTTGCGTGTAACTTAAATGTTTTATTTTTCTTGAAATATTATGACAGTTAAATCATTTCAAATCTGTTTCAATGTATTCAACACTTGCTGTTTCACTTCGATCTTTTTAACTTTTGAATTTTAATTTTACTATATGCTATCTTACTATAAAACCAATGACAAATTTTATTGTTTTTAATTATTCAGTGCCGACTGGAAATATAGAATGTTTTATTTTTAAAAAGAGCAAATAAATATTATTTAGTGGAAAAAATGGGTTTTTATACTATTTACGATTCTGAAGTTTCCAATTGAATCATTCTGCAGTTTTCAAATAGTATAAGCATATTACTACCCCAATGTAAGTATTTACCCTTTGCCTAAGCTATACTTTTTGGATTTTTATTGAAAGGAGCGTGGAATATTATTGATTTAGTTTTTACAAGTTATATAAGCTGTTTTTATACCAGAGCACTAAATTTATATAATTTTACCAAATATTGATGTATTGTGTAAGTAGTTTTTAAAAAGATGAAGCAAATATGTTTATAACTTATAAAAGCTAGTGACACGAAAGTACTATTGGGTATATCCGATTACGATAAAACTTTTTTTCATTATTTTTTGCCTTCAATGTTTCTTTTCTTGTTACAAAAGTCATTTCTTTATTGTGTAAGAGTCTTTCTAATTGTATAAAATGCATTCCCCCAAATAAATATTTTTTCATCCTTTTTTCAATGCTTAATACTTATAACACATATTTATAAGGCAAACTGCATATATCTAACTATTTCTGGCATTTTGTGTGTAATAATGGGAAATCTGATCATAATATAAAATATTAATCTCAAATATTTACTTTTTAAGAACATAAATTCCTTGAATAATTATTTGTAGTTTTTTTTTATTTACGATTTTTATTAATGAGCTCTTTTTACTTAATGAAAATTATTATTGGTAAACTTATGGACCAAACAAAACCAATATATTTTATTTCTGACAAAACACACTTTTTAAATCTTAATGAATTTCGAAAAACAAGGATTAAAAGTATGTTTAATTTTTCAATATTTAATATTTAATATTAAAAGATCCCGTGTGATACTTTGTGGTGCACGGGGATTTTATAACTGTTTTCAATAGAAAAAAATATTGAAAGATTTATTGTTCTCCTTTTAAACAGTAGTTGCCGTAAATTTTAAATTATTAATCCATTATTAATACTTTATAATATTTTCATTGTCTTATAGTTATAATTAAAAATAAAATTTCTAAATATTTTAACATTTTCTAACTTTTATGCAATTAAGAAGAAAAAAAAGCAATGAAAACATTTTCTGAAAAAAAAATAATACACCAGAGATTTCATTTAACAATATTTGAGTTAACGTTTCTTAAATTTTTGGCTTTAAATAGAAAGGATTAAATTCCCGCAAAAACTATTTTGTAGATAAAGCACTTAATTGAAAAAAAAAATATTACAACTTTTTATCAGAAGAGCAAATATCTCATAATGTGGTAAATTTTATTATTTATTTAAACTAAAAAGTAGAATTAAAAAAAAAAAAGGAAGTACATTAATTCAATTCCCATCATGCAAATCTGTATTTTTTTCTATCAGATGTTTAAATAAAAAGAAATACATCGATAACACTACGTGCGAAGGTGAGTGACCTTTTAAAAGAATCGATCGAAAACATTAATCAAGAAGTATAGCTTCTGGTTCGTGAAAAAGCAGTATAAGAATCTGCTCGAGATGTTGGAGAGTTAAACCGAGAAAAAAAAAGTGTCACGTAAGCCTTTTACGCGAAGAGTGTTGGATTTCTTTTAATATTTCAAGGGGACCCTTTTAAAGAGAGAGATTTTTTTTTCTTGTCTGACAGGGAGTGAGTGAAGAGTTTTTCTCGAATGAAATTCTAAGTTTTAAAATATATTTGATAGCCGATGAATAGAAATCTATGCAATTATTTATTACTGCAATATGTCATTATTTTTTTACATTGATTATCAAGATCATGGTTTTTAATTATGTTTAAAATTGAAAACATTAAAAAAAAGCATTTATAATACAGGACGGTTATATGCCATAAAACCTAAGCATGTCCTGATTCATTTTTCTTAAGTTTCAATACGATTTTTTCATCGAAGAAGGAATAAAATTTTAAGAAATTCTATTTCACTGCAATATTAAAACTGTGTTTGGAATGCTTTAATTCCCTAAAAATGAAAAAGAAACTTGATAGTCAAATCCTTCAAATTTCATATTTTAAATATTTTTAAAGTCAAGCAATAATATGTTAAAAAAAGACTGATCACTATAGCTTAAGATTTTATTGAAATATATCTTTTTCACTAAGCAAATTCAATTTTTTTCTTTCTTACATCCAGGGGATGCGAACATTCTTAAAACGTTTAATAAATTATTATATTTTGACTTAGAGACGGCTTAGCAAGCATAGATGTTGAGCCTCGTTTCAAATTGCATTTGTTGTTGGATCATTTCTGAATTTGAAATATCTATCTCCAAGATTATAATAGAAATTATACTTAATAAAGAAGCCTACACAAACATTATAGGAGTAGCTAAGAGTTTCGAAATTATAGGGACATTGTTAGAAGAATTCTGCAATCTATTCCGAAAAAAAATTATATTAATTGTTCCAAGAAGTTTCTTTTTAAAATATTAGAATTTTACTTGTAACAGAAAAAACATCTGTAATTACAAGGATTTCATGTGTATTTTCTAAGAAAATGTACAGAGATTCTACCTTTATTTTTTAAATTCTGCATTTGCATTGAATTTATATTATAGTCATTCTATTATTTAATATTATAAATTAAAATTAGATACCCCAGAATTATGTTGCCGGCTATTTCTCTATAGACAATACTTTTTATTTGGGATCATGATGTGAGATTATTATATAAGCACCGTTCAAGAATAGAAAAATTTACATGAAGCCTGAAATTTCTAACTTGAAATACGACGGACAATGTTATTTTTAACAGCAATCAATCAAAAGGGGTTTGTTTTTCACTGAATTTATAAAACACATTCTATTTAAAATGGTAAGCGTTCATTTGTAAATCCTATTGCTGTTTAATACTGGGCATTTTTTTTGGTGCATTTATAATTCAGGAAAGTCTTAGTAACGTTCGAATAGTTGTAAGTTACGTTCATATTAATGGGGCAATGACTCTTATAAGAAAGATTACGCCCAAAGTATAATTCAGTATAAATAATTCAGATAATTAGTAACATGGAATTGTTAACTGGGCCCTTAAGAAATAAAAGATCGTCATATTTCGTAAGTATATAGGGAAGAAATGTTTTATGAATATTTTATTAGAAGCTTATTAAATGGGTTTTATTTCTGAATTTTTAAGGATTTTGTATTGCTATGTTCAATAATCATCATTTAACAATACAATTTTTATCTCCAACTCCATATATTGTAAAATACATAACTATTTAAATAAAATATTGAACAGATATTACTTGCTTTTAAATTCGAGTTAAGGTATTCGACTACCCTAAAATAATTTTTTTATAAAAGTTGACAAATTTTCTTATGATTTTATTTTATAGGCCATCTTATTAGCTTTATAAAAATACCAAGTTTCTTTCCCCCCCTTCATTCGAATAAAAACTACAAGTGTTTTAGTAAAAGCGAACGCCATAACTTTACATTAGATGTCAAACTTTAAAATGCGTTTTACTCGAAATGTGTTTTTTTTTCGAAAAGTTCAAACGGGGACAGCGGTTGCTCAAAAAGTTTTTAAAATAATTTGTTGAAATTTTGAGTGTATGTTCTGTATAACTGTAGAAATGTTTTAAACTTCAGATTTATCAATCACTGTTTTATTACAAAATGTACAGTTCTTTATGTGAATATAATCTTTGTTTTTTTAAGCAATTTCATATAACAACTATGATAAAGTGCTCTAGTTTTTGTAAAAATTAAAATATTTCTTATCTCACGGTCATTTCAAAAAGAAATAGCAAAGTAATACATCAAAATTGAAAAATTGAGAATTTGTTCATTTACAATTTGTAAGAGCGGGATCCGTTTATGTAATTTTTTGCAAGTTTTATCCATTTTTTCCCATTTTATTAGAAATAATTTATTTTTCTCTTCTTAATTTTAGCCTTTTTATTTTCTTAAAATGTACTCTAAATAAATCTAAAAACCCCCAAAAAATCTCTATAACAACATTTTTTTAAAAAAATTTGTCGCAAGTAGTTGGATACCTTAAATAAACAAAACCTTATTTTTTTACTCACTTCAGATAATTCTTATTTCATAGTATGTTTGAAAAAAGTCAACTATCCAGTTTCAGTTAATAAAACAATTTCTGTATTTTTTTTAAATATTTAGAGACTATAAGAAAATGTAGTTTTTTGGTCTATTTCAGGTATAATTTTGGATAAACGCCGTGAAAATTGTCTTACGCTTCAACTTAGTTCTCAACTATAATTACTGAAAATAATCTTATGGAACTGAAGAAATTCAAGAACCGAGTCATTTCACAAAATATTTCTTCAAAAATCTGTGGGGCTATGAATATTTTAAATAAATGCATAAAAGAAAACAATATTTTTCATAATTATTTTTTTAAAAAAATTAACGTTAATATATATAACAACAGTAAATAAAAATCAAGCTAAGCGGTAATGAAGTTTTAATTATATCGCGTGTAATTACAATTATGTGCTTTTTTTGTATCGAATTCCGCGTGCATGTTTTTGTTTACATTAAAAAAGCAATTTAGCCACATGATTCTAAGTTAGAATATCGAAACTTTAACGAAGTTAATCTATAAAAAAATAAATAAAATAAAAAATAACGTTCACAAATATTTCAGCTTCAACTGAAGAAAGAAAAGCAGTATGCTTCTCTTTCCCTCTGCACGCAGACACGCGATGCAATGAATATAGCAGAATTCGCTCACTTTTTCCGTATTCTTTATGATACGATTCACACGGAGGAATACACAATCTTTTCAAAATCATCAGACTTTCATGCCGAAATTTATTGTCTACTTCTCACAATCCAAGAAAGCATTCATTTTAAAAAAGAGTTTTTGTTTAAGAAAATATACTTTTCTTCTCTTCCAACTTAACACTAGATTGACAAGGAAGTAATTTTGAGTGCTTTTTAATTTCAATTAGAAAAACAATTACATATATAATGCAGAATTTCTTAGAATTTTTTAGAATATATTTTTTTCCAAGGAAGTAAATTTTTTTTATTGTTAATATTTGCTAATAACTTGTTATACGTCTGTAAATAATATAAAAATATTAAAAGTTAATTTTAAACACACAAATTTTTTTACACATAATCATTCTTTCCCAATGCAGTCAATCATTTTGACGTCTTTTGGGCAAAATAGGTATATACTAAATTCCAGTCTTTCTAGTGTTAAAAATCTTCTATAGACATAATGATGCATTATTGTAACAACGAGTACAAAGTAATCTTAAAAGTTCTTTTAAAAAATATTTATGATATTACAGACATCTAATTTTTAATAACTTTTATACGAAATTGAAGGGAGATATATGAGCGGTACAGCTATATCAATCAAATTTTCCAGGAAAGAATCACACATAAGTTGAATATTGTTAATGAATTGATTAACAGTGACAAAAAATTGTGCTTCTAAATAATCGCTGTCAAATGTCAAATTACTTTTCCAACTATTGGAAATGTATCGCTTGCAGAACATCTCGTTACATTTTATAAAATGTGTGTGTATTTTGTATTACAGAAATTCACCGTTCTTTATAGAACCGTTGTAGAATAAAACAAGGAAATTTGGTAAATAATATTGTAATGATGTGTTTCCAAAAATAAATTTACATAAAAGATGTAAAATGTCTTTAAGGTATCCGACTACGTTCGGAACCGTAATTTAAAAAAAAGCGCATAAATGGATAATGCTCATGATATTTTGTGTCACTTAGATTAGAATACATAAAAAAAATTGTTTTAAGGACATTGTGACAAAAAAGAATCACTTAAATACAATATTTCAGGAAAAAATTAACTTAGAACAATCTTTTTTCAAAATGTTCTCCTTTTGTGAAAAATGCTTCTATTATAATAATATTTTGCCTGTATATAGCTCAGACCTCTGTACAGAGGCTCAACTATGATTTTTGAAAAATTCACATAATTTTCAGAGTTACAACTTATTGAAATAACTATCGGCGTTTTTTTCTTAAAATTTCTCCCCTCTGTTGACGTAAAACATGGATAAACCCACTTCTAAGTTATATATTTCAAAAATTCTAGTTGAGCCTCTGTACAGAGGTTTGAGCTATGTACAGGCAAAATATTATTATAATAGAAGCATTTTTAACAAAAGGAGAATATTTTGAAAATGGGTCATTCTATGTTCATTTTTTGTCAAAATATTTTACTTAAATAATTTTTTTTTGTAATACTATTCTTAAAACAATTTTATATACATTTTCAAATCTAAGGGACACTATCATAAATATCATCCATTTATAAGCTTTTGCAAAATCATGGTTCCGAACGTAGACCTTAAATGTTACTGTTAGTGAAAAATGTTAATGTTAAACAACTATTAAAAAGCATTAAAAGTGAAACAATATTAATAAAAAGCTATATAGTTAATATTACTTTTCTTCCAAATATGAAATGACAAATTGTGAGAAAAAATATGCTGAAGTGACTAAAATGAAGTATTAAATAATGTCTCTTCAAAAGAAAAGTAGCTGAAAAAGGTCACAATCGTGTAGTAAAAGTAAAAAAGATATACATTGTATTTGCTTAAGTAAAATAGAAGGAAAAATGGCATTTGTAAAGAGTGGTATCATAACAGTGAAAAATGACTGTTTCAGAAACATCATTAGTCCCTTCTAAATAATTTATTAAATGTTATTCAGGTACATGAAAATTCTATTAATATATCCTAAAACATTTTCTTGCCTATATTGTATTCCCGCATAATTTTTCACTGTGCTCAAAATTCTGTCATATTTCATTCATTGTAATGGATGATTAGTGGAGGTTTGAAAGCATTGAAAGGTTAATTGAAATATTTTGCTTTGAATGAGAAGAATAAGTACTATTCGCATTTTTAGGATCCAGTTTTGTTGAATTTAGTTTAAAATGAACTAATAATTTCTAGTTGCGTTCACACGCTATTAAAATATGTGTAAAAGTAGTTTTAAAGATTTAAAATTAAAATAATTTTTAGTTTTGAGTAAATATAAGAGATATGTGTGTGTACATCATTATTCAAAAGACAATATGGAGCGTTCTTAATAAAATTAATCAAATGTAATTTAATGCATCTGCATTTCTATAATCTCGTTCAAATTTCTGAAAAGAAAGCAAACTGCCAATTTTCTAATTTTAGGTACATTTTTCAAAACTAATGAAATCTATTTTTAACTCGATTAAATGGTTTTAGAGATAGAACCAAATAAATTAAAACAAATTATTTTAATATATTTCTCAAAATTCTTATTCCATTAATTGTCTTTTAGTAAAATTATATCCTTTTCGAAAAAAATAAAGATTGAATAGGATATTTAATAGAAAACCGTATTTGATCTTGACCAATAGTTTTGAATTCAGTGATTAAAATATAAAATTAAGAAATTCGAAGGAAATTGTTTCTGAAACATATTATAAATACGGTATTACATATATAGGAGAACATATTCTAAATGAACCATAAAGCAAAAGTTAGGTATCAAAGGTGAAAGAAAGACATAAGCCTGCTATCAATTAATTTAAATAAAGTATACAAAAAAGGAGTCATATTTAATTTTTTTAACATATGCAATAGTAATAAATTAGAGCTCACAATTATTCAATCCTTTCAGCGCAGTCGGGGGGTAGGATTTCAGAATTGTAATATTTGATTAGATACATCACAGAAATCATATCTGCGGAAATAATATGTATAAACCCCGCAGCTATGAGTACTAATGAACCATAAAATGTCTAAGTAAAATAAACGTGTGTATCATTTTCGCGTCCTTTTTATTTCTTTTTTCGTTCAACCAGGTTTGGGTAAAAGGGGAATTCTCGAGACGTTTCGTCACTTCACAAGTTCTCAGAAATAAAATAATAATAATAGAAAAAAAATCAGAAAATAATAAAAAACCTATTTTTGTGAAAACATCAGCACGAGAAAAGTTTTCACTTCATCCATATAACGAGAAATTTTGTACATCAATTGGATTAATGCAGCGTTTCTCAAACTGTGGGGCGCGGCCGCTTATGGGGCGTGATATTCCTAAGAAGGGGCCACGAGCATACCGACAAGTCAAAAATAAAAGACTATTGAAAAAAAATTTATTAATTTATTGCAAGGAAGCGAAACAAAATACTTTTTGACAAAATAAATAAGAAACATTATACACATATACACTGATATAATATACTTATAAATGTTTGCATTGTATTTGATAATTAATTTATCAATACTAAGTTAAAAACAAGTTTGATATAATTACTAGTGACTATACAAAATTTAATACTTTAATTTAATTTGTACGGTTTATAGTTAAGGAAGTTTTTTTTTGTAGCTTTAACGGCAAAGTATATTGTTATTGCATTCAATACTTTTTTATAGCTAGGGGGAGGGGAGCAATGAAAATTATGATTGAAAATTGAATAGTAAATATTGAAAGTGTGAGAAGCACTGGATTAATGCATGAGTAGAGGGTTGCCACAGAGCATTGCTAACTGGTTTTTCTCCTTCCTTCTTCAAGTTTCTCAGTAAAAAAATACTATTAAGATTTATTGAAGAAATGGAATCAAGTCTTTTCGCGTTGTAGTCGATCTATATACCAATAAGCGATATATGAATAATTTGTGAAAAAAACACATTAAAAAAGAGAAATTAGTTAAATCTTTGCTATAACCAATTACATTTCTATACATGGGAATATTTTTCGTGGTAGTATCGTTATTGAATTTCGAATTCCGAAAGTTCCATCTAAGTCTATCCTTGCTTTTAAATGTGATATTACGCTTTGTCTTATGATTTTAGAGTATTTGACTTCTAAAATGGATTTTTAATAATTTTGACATTAAGTAAAATTTTCAGTATAATTATGGGTCGAAGCAAAAAAAGAAGCAAAGTGTATAAGTATTTTTACAGCTGTCAATGATTTAAATCGTAATCAATTATTAATTTATTAAGATCTAAAGGATATTTTAATCTACATATTTATTATTTTTAATCATTAAAAAGTTTTTATTATCAAGAACACAACTCCTTTCATATACATTTTTTTACTTTTATTACAGAAACGATTGAAATTTTTTCTCGAAACAAGACACTTAATACAGTAATTAATTAATAGGTTTTAAATGAAATCAAGTTTTTATCTAACGAAGTTACTCTTTCACTATAGAAAGAAAGAGAAAGAAAGAAAGACACTATCAAACGATAAAAAGATTACATTTTTTTTTTGCTATATACACATTACTACATAATTACACCTGAAGAACTTCAGAAAAAAACACGGAGAAGTACTTAATAAACTTTCAATTCTAAAATTTTAAGGGTTAAAAAATGCAGACCACAATTCTTACTTAAACTCAGTGTTTCTCAAAGTGTGGGACGCGCGTCCCTGGAGGGGCATGATAACCCTACGATGGGGCGTGTGCATATCGAAAAAGTTTCAAAAATTACAAATTTACTGAAAGGAAGCAAAACAAAATACATTCTGACGTAGTAAAAATAAAATACACATTTATACTGATATAATATATTTATGAATGCATCAGTGCAGCACAGTATATTTCATAATTAATTTATCAGTACTAAATTAAAAACAAGATTAATAATTAATGGTGTCTCCCATGGGCTTGTCGTATACAAAATTATACATAAAATTTAATACTTATCATGATAATTTGTAAGGTTTATAATTCAAATCGTATTGTAGCTTTAATGTCAAAGTACATTATTATTGAATTCAGTACATTGTTATTGTGTGTGTGTGTGTGGGGGGGGGGGGGATAAAATTTTTTATTGAAAATTGGGTCGCAAATATTTGAAGTTTGAGAAGCACTACTTTAACCCTTTATGCCCCAAATTATGCATTAAACGGAATATCTTTTCAAAATATTTTTTGACAACATAATAAAGGCAGATTGGAATATTTATATAATACTACTACAAAATTTAAAAATATTCTTAATTAGAGCAAATAAATTAAATTGGTACTTTTTAGTACCGTTTGGGGGGGGGGCTACTTTCCTTTAAAACATTTCACAACTGTGAAAGTAAAGGAACTGTACAACATTTCACTCCCCTATTTTAATACCATGCGTATAACTAGGTACATTTGCTTTATTCTCGATCAAAATCACTAAAACAATTTTTTTTCAAGCATAAAAATACGCTTCATACTTCACATTTAAGTGCAGTCGAAGGGAAATTTTTGAAGAGTGACATAGCTTTTGTTATAAGACCACATGTTCTAAACATATCTGAAAGGAAATATTCAAATGGCTTAAAACAGAAATATACATTTTGAAAATAACAATACATTTATTCAAGCACGAATAGGCTCCACTGACTATCTTACCCTACGCTCAAAAAGAAATATATATATTGATAAATAAGTAAATAATAAGCATTTAAATTTATTTTTAAAAAGAAATTCATAAACAAAACATTATTCTTCTATATTCTTAAGTTAAAATGCATCTATAATAGTTTCATAGAATCGACAGTATTTAAAAATAAATTATAAACCAAAACACATTACCAATTGCTGCTTTGTCTAGACGTTACTTAAAAGCACCACTTAAAAAAATTTTTGAAAACAAAGTAAAGACTTACATTTTTTAATTTTACAAACAACAATGCTTCGTAGGGATTTATAAATTAAGAAAAAATATACATATGCAGTGGATTTATTTATGAATGTGTTGGAATTTTTACTGGGAAAAACTTTATACTGCATGTCACACAACTAGATGGCAGCTGAAATGAGAGACACAGTGGAAAATTTTTCCTTCTCAACGACTTCCAGATTCGCAGAACTAATAATATTATCTTGCAATAATAGAGAGAACTAGTTTGCATTAATCATGAAACGTACGATTGGTAATGGATAAGTAGTATATTTTTTATAGTATTATGATACTTTAAAGTACCTTTTGGAACATAAAGGATTAAAGGCATTAAAATATCACCTTAAATATTCCTACAGCTGCAGTCTAACTAATTTGAGTATCTCTTCTTGCAAATTGTAATTTTGATAAGTCGATGACATATTTGGATTTTGTTTAGTAGCGGCATTTGTCAAACATGTTTGGATACTTCTTAAATGTAGGTTTTGTATTATTATAATAATTAGAAGAAAATTTTTTATCAAGTAGTAGTTTAAAAAAATTCATCAACTACTTTTCATTTAGAGATTCTTTCTGAAATTTTCTAGCTTTAAAAGACTATTAATACATAAAATGTTATAATAAACTAAAACAAATATCAAATTCAGTATATTTTTCTCCTTTATTTTCTAGAAAATACTTACATATTTTTTTGATTAAACGAAAAGACGATTTTCTTGAAGTGTATAAATATTTTATTCTGTTGTATATTTTACATTTTGATCCAATGACTTTTATCATTTTTCTGGAAATAGCACGATTATATGCTTGTAAAACTTCTAAATTTTGCTGGAAATGAACGGATCCAAGTCGTTTTTGACACCCTCATCCGAGGTAAAGCTTTATCGTGTAAAGATTTTGTACAAATTGGAATAAGTAATAATTCAAAGGTTTTAGCTCTGGAGAATATAGTGGATGTAGTAATACATCCCATACGTCGTGAAAACTTTTAGCACAAGCTATTTAACTTGTATGAAGTCTTGCATTATCTTTTAGTGCAACACTGTAAATTTTCTTTCACCAATTATTCTCTTCTAATTTAAATACCCAGTGATTAATCATTTTTAAAAAAATAGATAACGTTAGAGAAACAAATCACAGATACGAATGCTGCTGATCGAATTGCGTTCTGTAAGAACGTATGGAATTCATATGTCAAGTTTTGATATTAAATTAAGACATTTCTTGTGAGATCTTTATTAGTCAAATTCAATAACTTAATCATCATTTTGTTAATCAGTGTTTTTATTTTGCTTTCACATTAGATTCAAATGATCTTCTAAAAAAAAGTGGCACATCTTCAACATCAATATAACCCAGTGCTTCTCAAGCTTTCAGTATTCGCGACCCAATTTTCAGTCATAATTTTTATCGTGCCCCCCTCCTATACAATAATGTATTGAAAACAATAATAATGTACTTTGACTCTAAAGCTGCAATACAGCTTCAATTATAAACCGTACAAATTATCAAGATAAGTATTAAATTTCATGTATAATTTTATGGCATGCCCATAGGGCCACAGGTAATTATTAAACTTGTTCTTAACTTAGTGCTGTTAAATTAATTATGAAATACATTGTGTAATACTGATACATTTTTAAGTGTATTATACCAATGTAAATATGTATTTTATTTTTTTTTTATTATGTCAGAATGTATTTTGTTACGCTTATTTTCAGTAAATTAATAATTTATTAAAATAATTTTTTGTTTTCGACTTTTCGATATACTCTCACCCCCCTTGTAGGGTTATCACGCCCCCTAGGGGGGCGCGCCCCACAGTTTGAGAAACACTGATATAACCAGAAAGAAATTTTACAAACTGGTTTGGGCACTGGCGTTTTGTCAAAATATCATCTCCATACGAATTGAATGATTGTGGTTTTTCTTGAATAATATTTTTACCTTTTGATAGAGAGACTGCTTTTGACTTTCCATATTTCATACATTATCAAATGTAAACTGTCGAGCAAAATCAAACAAAGGTTAACATAATCAAACAACTGTTAAAGCATATAATGACAATACGGCTTGTGATATGGAACTCTGCAATCCAATAAAGTTTATTGATATGGATAATGTTGAATTAGACTTAAGAAAAAATTAATGACGTTCTGCTTATTCAACGGTTGCATTTGATAAGAATTTAACCAATTTTCTACCTTTTAATGCTATCTTTTGACATATGTTACATGGCTCTTTAAGCTTAATTAGGAATTTATTGTAATTTAGGATTACTGAGACAATTTGTTTTAACCAATATTCTCATCATTCTTAAATCGAGTTTTCAACTGCATGTTAGTAAATTTATCCTCAACATTTGAATCGAAGAATTCAAATATCCATCTCTTTCATAATCTCTAACCCTGTTTAATGATAATTTAAACTCCTCACAAGAACACTTTGTGATTCAAATGCAAACACCAAAAATTCTGTAATATTCCAACTTTGTAGAATTAGTTTATCAGATGACATTTTTTTCAGTTACTTTTCCTTAAGGAAAGAACTTCTTTGAAAAACGTAATTAAAATTAATTCCCCATTGATTTTGAAAGCAAACTTACCAGAGTTCCCTAAACTCTTTAAGCCACTCCAATTTTTTTAGACTGTTCGTTTTTTCTCTTTATTTGCATGTTTGTTCTTGTGCTTCTAAAAATATGAGTAAAAAGTTCTTTTTTTTATCTAAAAACTCACTGAAATTGGGCAAAATATTATTTAAAGGAAAAAAAAACTGCTTTCAACTTTAATCTTGTTTGTTGGTCGGGAGTTTATCGTGCACTGAAAGATATTTATTTAATGATGAAAAAATATGAGTTTAGGGTTTAGGTAGAAAATATTTCATGCATCTTTTCAGGAAACGTTAAAATAAGAGAAGAGATTAAGGGAATTTTTACTATTTATTACAATTTTTTTCTTAAGAAGAACACACTTTCTTACTATATTTGGATGTTTTTCAGAAAAAATCGTTACGAAAACAAAACATTGAGGCACAGAGTATATCAGATCAATTAAGTTTTTTACAAATTAAAATTTAGTTTTCAAGAGTTTGAAAATTAATGTTAAAATTTTTATTGTTTTGCTGACATTAAGGATATTTTTATAATATTTTTTATTTGACATGACTTGCATGTTAAAATTTTTTTATTTATGTTTTTTATCAAGACATTTTATGGAATGCACTAAATTAAAATAGAAGAACTGTCGTTATTACTTTTTAAAGGCATTGTGTTACAGTTTTATTAATTTGTCATAGAACAGTTAAAAACATGCACATTTTTTTAAAAAAAATAGGGTATATATATGGCCGAGTGGTAGCGTATCGTGCTTCCACACCACAGATCCGGGATTCTATCCCCGGGTTCGGAAAGGTTGACTCAGCCTTTCATCCCTTCAGTGGGTCGATAAATGAGTACCAAGCTTGTTTGGGGACTAAATACTGAGGATTACGCGTCAGATTGACCCCCTGATTGGAACATCTGCTCATGCACTTCAGCTCCCAAGATCATGATTACTGAGATTGACACAGTAGGCCCTGGCTCTCCTGGGCTTTTGCGCCACTGAATTTAGTTTATATATAATAGTAATAATAATAATTATTATTCACGTTAATTTTCCCTTAAAGGCTTTTTAATATATAATGGTCTTGAGCCCTTTAGGACTTCACGTAATAATTAAATTAGGAGTTATATACCAGGGCTTTGAATCGGAGCTGAACCGAAAAAAACCATTACTTTGGTCTAAACGAAAACTGTAACTGAAAAAAAAATATATCAGTTTATTTCGGTTCGATATATCTTCAGTCATTTTATTACTGTAGCCAATTTATCAATATTTTCTATTCTTTCGTCAAATATATAATTATCATCATTACATGTACATTGCTTCTCGATTTCCTGTTTTAATGTTTATTAATACTTTTCTGTTTCAGTTTCGCATGAAACTACTTGTGAAAAACAAATTTAGCTCATTTGAATGGAATAGAAGTATAGACGACTTTTTAAGAAAAATATCGGTCTAAGTTACACCTCAGCATGCGATGCTCTACGGATGTTTGTATAGACCAGGAGTAGCAAATCTTTATGAATCAATGTGCCATTTTTTCTAAAATTTTTTTTAATGAGGTATAGACGTTACGTCAAATAATTTTGACTTGGAATTATTGGAAAAATAATAAAACTAAATACTAACATTTCAAAACTCTACATACTAGGAAAAATTACATTTTGTACTGTATAGAAGTAAATGTTTTAGCTATACGTATACTTCAAATTAAAGTAACATTAGTTTGGCTTCTGTATTGCAGATTAAATGACAAATAACTTATATTAGGATTGTAAGATGTTACTTTAAGCAAAGTGCAGGCTGAATTGGAGTCATCTGCCAAACGGCTTCTAACGAATCTTTTAAATTCTTTATTCTTCTCTAAAAATAAGGGCTTATAGGCATAGGTATATAAAAATATGTTTGAAATCACATGAGCGAACTTCTTCAAACATTTAAATGTGTCTGGAACCAAATTCCATGTTTCCAAAATTTCGTTATTGGTATTTTTACTTATATTGCTTGTTATTTCTCGTATTTAGTTATTTCTTGTTATTTTGCTTTTCAATCGTAAACGAGGAAACACAGCCTTCTACTGATATCGATGAAAATGAAGACGATTTAGAGACTTTTAAAAAGTAAAGAATAAGCAATAAAAACTCATAGATCCCCTATTTCTACCGAGATTGACATAGAGTTCATTTTAAATAATTTCGGCAATGCACGAAGGCTCGATATAAAATGTAATATTTTAGATTTCTGCGAAGCGAGTAAAATTACTTATCTACACTTGTACAAGATTGCAAAGATGGTTTGGGCAGCGTTGAAAGGGCGTTTAAGAGTTTGAAATTTATTCTCCGAGATAACAGATTTAATTTCAGTGAAACCTCAATAGAAGATATATTAACATTTAGAGGCAATTTTAATATGTTAAATAAATAAATACACAAATTTTTTACATAATTATTGCAAGGCCAAGTGCACGATATAAGTGTCAAGCGTCAAGTGGCGAGGGTACACATAATCGACATAATCATAAGCCTAGATGTCAATTGCGATTTTGATAGTGGATAACAATGAATATGTTTGCCATTCTCTGCTCACCACTCGTATCATACATGCTGATTAACTGTGTCAATTCGCATAGTGTACCAGTTAAAATAAGAATAAAATCTTCTAAATTTTGATCGAATTACATTTTAGATTTATGATATAATTATATTTTTAGTACAAATATGAACATACATAAAATAAAATTATTCATTCAGAACTGAACCGAAAACCATTAATTTTGGTGGAACGAACACCGGAACTAAGCCGATATGTTTTTTTTAGTTGCACCGGAACGAAAAAAAAAAAGACGGTTCGTAGCCCTATTATATACTTTCAGTTGATATTTTCTATAAAGTCTAGAACGTTCTGTAAGATTCAAGTTGCTTGGAAATGTCATGGGAACCGTTCGTGTGTGTCTCATATATATAGTAGTTTTGTGTGCGTGTTATATGTTCTATGTTCTACATAAAATAACAAAGGAAGATTTTTCAACCACCAAGCTTTCTCATTCATTTTGGCAAAACTGCACTATAAACATCTTAGTTAACAAAATGTAAATCTTCTTCGGCGAAGCATTTCATAAATATTTTTAATACACGAATAATTATGTGTATTTCAAATCTTGCATTTTGTATTTCATGTTTATAAAATTACTTTTTATACATTCGATGCTTCCCAAGGGTAAGTAAAATAACCATCCTATTTTTTGGCAACACAGAAGTTGTTACTTAAAAACTTGTAAACACACTTTTGTTAAAAAAAAGAATTATTTTTCTGTTACCATTTTTTAATGAAATGAAGTTTGGCATTATTTTAATGAGCTTTTTTCAGCAACTCAAAAATCACTTTTTTATGATTCGGAATTATTTTTTCTATAGCTGGCATGTATAATTATCCACAATCCTATATGTTGCAAAGAATTACTTTTTTTTTAAGCAAATGAGCTATTCGGGGGGTAAAATAGTTTTTTTTTCTGGTAAAATTATTCTTATCATTTTAAAATAAAGTGCTTCATATAATTAAAAAGCAATATTTCTTTCACATTTTATAGCTTAAAATAATGGATGCTACAAAGTTTACCATGATTGTTAATTACTTTTTACTGGATATGAATGTTTTCTTTTTCGAACTGTTACATTCCATAATATACAATCGTCGAAATAAAGGAGAATTATTAATTTTCGTGATGTCCATATCTTAGAAGAATAAAACTAATATCATTGTGAATGGCTCAAAGATGATTAAATTATGGAATTAAGAATAAATTAACTTACTCGGTTTTTAGCTTATGCTAATAATTTCATTCAGATCTGCTTATTAGTTCCAGAAATATTTGAAAAAATTTTTAGAGAATTTTTTATGTTCTAATAAACTTTGGGAGGCAAATGATTTATATTTTTCAGTTTTTTAAACCCATTTGATAAATTGATCAATAAAACTAATGTAATTAGCTAGTGTATGCTCCCTGTCAATATTTGATAATAAATTTTGACCTTGAATAGCTCTTGAAGAACAGAAGTACTTAAAATTTAAGATATAAGGGCTTTATGGCATGAAAAGTTTGTATGTTAAAATATGTGAATGCAATATGTTGGATGTCAAAATTGTAAGTATGTACGAAGAACTGTTTCCTTTTCGTTTCGTAATCGTATCTAATAATTAACATTTTTTCTAATAGTGTTACCTTTCGTTTTCGTATGCTTAAAATTTTTGGAAAAAAATGGAATGGTTCAGTTAAAATAACTTTGGAAAATGTTAACTAGAACTTTTTTTTATAGTTAAATGTTTGAAGTAATCTCTTTTTACATAAAGTATTCTAATCTTTTATGCTCTTATATGACTCAAATATTTTCAAGTGGAATTTGTTTGAAATTTGAAGGTTAGGATAAAACGTTAAGATGAGAAATCAGGTAAACGAGGAAAACATCAGATTTTGTTGTGGAAATTGAAATTAATTAACTTTGTTTATTAATTCATATTATAGTTTAATTCCCTTTTGAGGCACTAACGATGGCAATTTTGTCCTGTTGCGTATGAATATTAGAAATTAAGGTTATTTCATTCTTTCTTGAAGACTGTGTTCTCTTAGAGAAATTAAATATATAAGAAATGATTCTATTCTTTGACCTTGGAAATAGTTAAGATCAAAATTAATAGTTAGTGTAGTTCTACATCGATGCTAATTCAAACCGGTCTACCAACCTTAGGAAGCACATAGATATTGGAACAAAAATGTAGTATGGTATGTGACTTTAAAGGAATTTTTAAAATATTTTTATTCACATAAAAAAATGCAAATAATAGAAGCATCCCTCTTCTTTGCAAACTATAACGCTTTTTTCCTCCCTATTCCCTTATTTCTTTTCGCCTCACTTAGTATTCCACACCAACTTCTTCCAAAATCTCCCACCGTGCTATTTTGAATGGACGTCTGTACCGCCAAAAACACAATAACAATAACAATAATGCGAGAAGGCAGTCAAAAAATTTCCTTTTCGCTTTCCACCGCGTAGAACTTCTACATTTTGTTTTACTCGTTCGATATTTCTTTCTTTCTCCAGTTACACTTTAAAAAAATAGAATAAAAAAAAGCTGAAAGTGAAGGACTTATTTCTCGAAATGCCCGGATGAGTATATTTGTTCGATTGCAGATTTGCGAGCAATGCGTTAGAAGCTTTTGGCCTTTTTAGAATTGGAAATAGAACATTTTTGTTTGGTTATTTCGAACATTCTCCAGCTACTTTTTATCTATCTACCCGTCGCAACCGATGTTGCATCGTCATGGGTACTTATTTTCTTTCGGAAGGCATTATTTTGACATCTGGGCTAAGAGAGAACGTAAAGGAGGGTGCCTGCAGAAGAAAATAAGGTTCCTTAAAAGGGCTTAAAAAAGGCAGAAAGAAGATTAGAAAATTTGAACCTGAATTTGCTTATAATAAACCGATTTATATGTTTGAATGTTCTCTAATAACGGTAGAAGCTGGGACTTAAATGCGATTTTACATAGTGTAGGGACAAAGCTGTATATTATTCTAGATATATAATTCTGTGCAGTTTGCTACAAGTTTACGTTCCCTTGAAAAGTCGATATACATTTTAAGTGTGTTATAACAGCTCTAGAAAGGATGTATTATTTAATTGCTACTTTGACTGAAATAGCATAGAATATTGAATGTATAGTTATGCGTGGAAAATTATTCATACATGTGTGTGTGTAGACGTATTTGTTTTGAAATGACCTAAAAATTACTAATGTTTTGCATAAATAATTAATCTTGATACAACCATTTTTTAAAAAATAATTACATATTTTGTATTAGCAAGAACACATATCGTCAAGATTGTTATAGGAAACTAATACCTAAGCTCGCGTGTCGATTAATACGATTTTATTAAAGCTACTATACCCTCAATAAGAACTAAATAAATCAAAATAAAATTGGACTTTAAATTAAGTTTCTCGCAATATATTTAAATTAACAAAATTATGGTATATTTAAAGTTTTACTTCCTACTTCGCTATTGGATTAATTTAGTTAAGCACAAGAAGTAAAATAGAAAAATGCACATCCTAAGAATATTAATGTTATTTAATACATTTCAAGCTGCATAAAAAAATAAGTGGTTTATAAAACTCCCTTGCAAAAATGAAATAATTATGACAGTTATTAAAATTATAAACACAATTTATTTGAAGTTATAATAAATTCCATTTTACAAAATATAATAACATGTGTTTTTATAAAAAAAATTCTAGACATTATGAACAACCATCTTCCAAGGAAAATAAGATAGTTTAAGTGAGGCATTATATAATTTGAAAAATACCACAAAACAAAAATTTCAATGTAGTGTTATAACAAATAAAGTTTAATTTTGTTAACAAAAAAGCCTATTATGATATTGAAAGAGAAAAAGCAAAATTAAAGTAAATTATTTGTATGAACGTTCTTGTAAAACGTTTTCGAAATCTAACTTATCTTTAACATATTTAGAGAATTAAAAGCTGTTCTTTTATGCATACCGAACCTTGTTAATTGTTCTTGAAAAAAAAAACAGAATATAACTACAACGTTATATAATTTTTTCTTTCATATTTGTTTATAAATTAATTAATAATATATTTCGTTAGCTTATTTGCATGTAACATGCATATTTTATCGGAACTTTAAGACATGAGAAATATTTTCCGATAATTTTAATATTCAAATCTGGTTTCTCAATCAATTTTCTTTTGTGAAATAAGATATTTCAAATGTAAATTAATATAAGTAAACAATACAAATTGTATCAAAGAAATTAATTGAACAATCAAAATAATTTTTGATTTAAATGATTATTCTATAGATTACTCGGTGAATACACTGATGCTCAAAATTGAGAGAATTTTTAGATATTTTCGATTATCTCTAGAACTACTGGATAGATTTTACTGAAATTTGTATGTATATAGAGCTGATATAATGCAAAAAGATAATCATTCAACAGTTAAAATACTCACGTATCATCGTGCGTAACACTCTTCGAAGTCGGAAGGCATGAATCTGCTGTTGAAGAATATAACAACAATAACAAAAGGTTAATAAGGGGAATGGTCCTATAGTCTCCATATGTTCTCGCTGTACTTTCATATGAAGCGAACCAGGGACCCGCCACCTATTTAAATCTCCGAGAAATTGACCATTATGGCAGGGGAGGCTTGATGGTCTGTGCAGGTATCTCTTTAGATAGTCGCAAATACATCCATGTATCCATCTGGGGGGAACATTTGCAACTCACAACCCCCCTCTGAGAACCATCCAAGGCCTGAAAAGAGTTATTGAATAATTTGTATTAATTGTCACAATGTCTCATAAATTCCCTTATTACTAAACTTAACTCAGTGGCGCAACAGCCCATGAGGACCAAGGCCTACTGTGCCCATTTCAGTATTCGTGACCTTGGACGCTAAGGTGCATGAGCAGATGTTGCGGGCTGTTGGGCGGGGAGGGGGGAGAGTCAGTCTGATGCGAAAGTGTTTAGTTCCCAAGCAAGCTTGGTACTCGTTTATCGATCCACTGAAGGGACGAAGGGCTGAGTCGACCTTGCCCAGCCCAGGGTTTGGACCTCGGAAGCGCGATACACTACCACTCGGCCATTGGGGTTCAAATTACCTTATTTAAGGCATAAAATCACGGCGTGAGTCCTGTTTATCTGAAAGAGGGGACCATACCTCTATTAACCATTTTTTCTGTTACACTCTGCAACTGTTGTTTCATACCTTCCGACTTCGATCAGTCCTATATACATACCAAATTTTATTAAAATTTGTTCAGTAGTTCTAGAGGTAACCGACAAAATCTGAAAACTGTCTTATTTTTGAACACCAGTGTATATGACATGGTATTGTCATGGCATTTCTGAGGTAAAGTTTTTTGAAAATAATTTTTTTATAATCAACAAAGAAACATTGCAAAATATTGAACTTTTCTGTAGCTTTTGTTCTTAAGATATTAATTTTTGATTAGATTGAAAAGCAGATAAACATTTTCATATGTTCTCCTTTTTAGCACTACTAGTTAAAAATTACATAAAAAAGAAAATATTAAATAAACGCAACTGATTTTCTAGTAACGGCTTAAAGAAAGATATTTAGTATATATTTTAAATACGAATTAAAATGTTAACTTATTATTTCCTCTTAGATCCTCGGCATGATTACGGAGTAACCATTCATTTATTTTAAAGTTATCTTGTTTAAATTCCAGATATGCACAAGCTGTTTCGTTATGCTATAACTCTGTTGAAAACTTACTGAAGTATTGCCAGTTAATTATACGAATAAAACGCCCTTAATGATGCTGTCTTGACATAAACGGTCAATAACACCAGTTAAATATAATCTCAGCAATAATTCTTCGGAAAACAAGAGTTTTAATATATTCAACCTTTACTTAGAGAAACCATTATTCAAAATGTTTGCGTGGTTAAATAATCTCATGTTTGTGTTATCACCCGCTCTCTCCTGTATGATCGTTAAGAACTAGAGTCCTTCTATTCTCTGTGTAACGTCTAGATCATAGTTTACTCAATTTAATGAATGCAGTGAAGCATATGATTAGTTTTAATGCACCCAATTTCAAGATCTTTTTAGCTTCAAGAGAAGAAATATTGACTTTTTATAAAGCGATAGTAAATATTTATTAACATTAAGATCTGGAATTTTATTGAAGAAAACGTGTTAATAATATCCATTAATTTTGTTCACACAGAGAGAGAGAGAGAGGAGAGAGGGGGAGAAAGAGAGGGGGAAAGCGTGTGAGATTACTATTAAAATGATTATTATTTCCTTTTCTAAAGCTAATAATAAAACAAATATTTTTTCAAAATAATTTTATTTGTCTCTTATAAATTGAATGAATTTTTTTTATTGAATGTGGATCAAGTATTCACTACTATTCAGACTTTCATATATGTATAGGTAATGTTGTTAAATATATTTATTATTGACTCTCTAAGTATTTTTAATAATAATTTGCTTTATTGGCGGAAATAATCTTAACGATCAGGAATAAAGTACACACAAGATGAAAAAATTTATGAAAGTGAGAGAAATAATGGAATAAGTATAAGCAATTTCGATTTTTATTTTCTTATTTACGAGTTATATTGAACAGAATTTTACTTATTCTTTTATTGCAAGCTTCAAATATTTGAATAATAATAATTTCTTTTCTGGAAATAAAACTGATTAGAAAATATTTTTAAAGTTTTATTATATTTGAGATAATAATATTTCGAATTAATCTTTCAAAGTACAGCGTTTTTTTAAAAATTTTGTACGTTATAACTACTACGTAACAATAAACTCAAAACTTAAAATTCCAATATTTTAGTTGCAACTCTAGTATATCCTATAAATATTTCCTTTTTTTTAAAATTTTTGTAGTGTTAAAAAAATTTTCATTTCATAACAAAATTTTTTTAAAAAATGTTTCAATTTGTTTTTATTGTTTCACCTACAAAAAGAAAAAAAAAAATGCCTCGTAATAATTTATCGCCCTAGGTGAAATCTGTCATGTTAGAACTTTCGTAGACATGCATGGATATTTCATGTGATTTAAACTTCTTCACGAAAATTTTATATGAATTTTTTACTCTTAAGAGCAAGAAAGTGGCAGTGACGGATGCTTTTTTCCATTCATATAAACATAGTAAAAATTGTTATAGCAAACAAAGAAAATAAAAAAAATAGAGAAACATAACATACAATATATCACGCAGTTTAAGCAAAATGTAATTAATTCAGTATTTAAAGTATTGAACTGTATCGCACATGATATTTTTTTTATTGGAAATTAGTTTTAATTTTTAGCATAGAGAGTATTTTATACAGGGTTTGAAGAATTTAAAAGAATATACTAAAAATGCCTTTCAAATCCAATGTTGATGCTTTGAAAATATCATGAAATTCAGAAAGAAAATTAACGATTTATTAGTTGAAACAAACTGTTAATACTAAAATAATAGAATACAATTAAAGTTGGAATTATTAAAGTAATAAAAATCTTGTAAAAGTTGGAAAGAAGTTATAAATCTAAAGCATAAAAAATATTCTTGATTCTCTTCATATCTTATTCTTTCATTTTAGAAACCTTCTTTTGGGTTTCTCTAAAATGTTACATACATTTATATGTTATTTTTTAAACCTGGCTAGTTATTATTTTTTAAAACTAGCCAGTTATTTTATTTCTTACGAACCAAGTTTTGATAATTTTTACAGGTAATTATTCATAATAATTTATTTTATTTTTAGCGGTATATCTAGAGATTTTAAAATCCTAATTAATAGTTAGTTTGCGTTAGGCATTGTGTGAATACAGACGAATTCTTTTAAAATTTCATTTTGAATGAGGTAAATTTAAATACTTATGAGTAAACATATATATATTGAATCCCTACATAATGATAATTTTTGCAACATAAAATTCGAATGCAATAACTGTATTACAAATTAAAATACTCATGTGGTACAAAATTGGCTGAGGAAATATATTGAATTTTAAGGAATCATATTTTTTTTTGTTTTAGCATCAAAAAGCCTAGAGTTACGTTTGGTTTCAGAGAATACCGTACATTTCACGAATTAGAAGCAAAATTAGTTATTTCTTTTCAAAATTTGTCCTTTTATCTAAAAATGTAATTAACGAATGATGGAGAAATTTTAATATAACGTTTTAAAATTAGCAGAAAAAATTTAAGGAAAAAAATAATTTACATAGAGATATATTTTTTTTACGTTACAATTATATTACGATCAGGAAAATTTCATTTAATCAGTAAAGCAAAGAACTGAAAAATATTATCAAATATTTGTCACTTCTAGTTCTTTAAATGTCTGTTTGCAAATGAAAAACCTTAATCTTTCTTTGGAAATTAAATTTACATAAGATTGGCAAGGTTCCAGTGATTCTGTTAAAACATAATTTTAGAGTAATTTTAAGTTAAATAAATTTGCTCGAGAGAAATAATTTTCCGAAGAATTAGAAGGTGTAGGTGTAAAATGCTCAAGAATTTATATGTTCCTAGATTTTTAGAAGTTCTTTCTCTCTCTCTCTCTCATGGCACTAAATACAGCTTTAAGAAGTAAGGTAACAACTGAAGTTTTAGCTTATTCTTATCAATAGAGACTACTCTTGTCTTTCGAAGTTGACTCAGAGTTGTGATACTTGTCGCTAGTAACCTACTGTGAAGTTTTAAATCAATATTAATTAAAAAAATCGAATTAAATCTTTAGGAAAGATAAGATGTGCTCCAACATATAACTAATATATAATTTTGCCCCTGCAATATTATGAGTGTAGAATTATATTTCTACAACTTTACTACTATGGATGTATTCTTGCAATATGGAACAATACCTTAAAAGTTGAATTGCGAGAGAAATTTGGTATCCTTTCACTAACAAGTAAGCGCTTTAATTTATAGATTAGTACGGTGGATAAACTTTGTAATAATGCCTAGTGACATCTAAAAATCTGTTCAAAAATAGTTACAGTTGACTAAAAGTAAAACAGTCTTGATTCATTTAATAATTATTTTATTTGTGTTTTAACTACTTTTTTATTCATTTAATAATATTCATTTATTCAATAACTATTTTTCTGATTTCAGTGAAACTTTTAAAGAGTTTCGTCTAAGAAACGACGCAATTAATTTACCTATTATAAAAATAATTTTTGCAATATTTTTTTGGGTTTTCAGGTCATGCAAGCATCTATGTTCTGATCTCAAAAAATTATTTTAGTTTTAGATCTTGAGAGAAATATGGATTACAAAACGACTTTTGAGAGCATCTTCCTCCTCTTATTATTTTTTTAAACGATTATCTGACATTTCAACTTTCAATTAAAAATGTTAATAAAAACACCCAGTTGCATGAGATACAATAAAACACTGTCTAATAAAATATAAACTTTTGTGCTTAGGGCTAACATAAAATAAATTAACTTAGATAGTATTTTTTTTTAAATTATCCAAATTATAATTTATTTATAAAAAATATTATTGAATTTTCTCCATATAAAAGGTTTTTTTAAAAAATAGTTCATTTTTTCTTCTGAAAATCCTCGTTTCTTGTACAAAATATACGGACTTTAACTGTTGGATATATTGATAAAACTATATTAATTGGGGAACAAAATATATGAATTATATAACTAGCAAAATGAGCACACATATATATATGAACTATTTAGACAAGAAAAAAGTCGCCGAATGAAAGAAATATACAAATACATAAAGGTCCCTGGTTCGTACGGTAGTGTAGAGATTTTTTTTTTGTTGTCGTTATCTTTTCCTTTAAGCAGACTGAGAGAGAAATATTATACAATCGATATAATTTCTGTAACAAGTATATGCGGAGTTGTTACACGCAATCACAGAATAGATGGTCTTGCATTTAAAAAGTACTAATTATTGGTCCGCATCAATCAAATAAAACAATTAAATATATCGCTGAAGTTCCTGGAACTTTGTTGAGACGAGCAGCGCATAAATTTGGTAGGACAGTAGTGAACCGTCAAAATCTCAGAATAAATTTTGTTGAAAAAACTCTTAATTTCTCGGAACCACAGATTTCTATGGAGATTGGTAAAAAAAAAAAAATCACAAAATAATCAACTATTCAACGCAAGTCACTGTTTAACAATGTGCATAGGATCATTTCAGCCTTCACAATGTGAAAATAACTTACATTAATGAAACTTAATAATTGTAGTCGTAAGAAAACCCACTTGTTTCAGTGATTAACCGAAAAAACTGGCCTCAGTTTGCTAAAGAGTATAAAGTTTGGATTGTTGAACTGTGATAAAATGTCTAAAATGTCCGATGTGTCAAGATTCATCCTATTCCAGAACAATAGGGGCAATTGGATAAAAATAAACCTGAATAACAATGTACAATAACAATACAATAACAATGTATTGAACTCAATAATACTCTACTTTGATGCTAAAACTACGATACGACTTTAACCTCTTAAGTGCCACCAGCGTCTCGCTCATTTAGAACGTTAATTTCCCCGGACGTATATATACGTCTTTCGGAAGTACGATCGTTTCTGAGCACGGTTATCCATAAAATTATTCTGAAGGCTTTGGAATGCAATAAATGGACCTGGACAATGTTTGCGAATGATTTACTTATTTCAGATTATTTGCTTCTTTTTTCTTCCCGCTCCAATTAAATCTCATACGTGTTCCTACGTGGAACAGTTGGCATTTTGAAGCAAATTGCAAAACTTTTAATCGGCAGTTAAGGTATCCGACTACGTTCGGAACCGTGCTTTTAAAAAAGCGTATAAATGGGTAATTTTCATGATATTTAGTGTCACTCAGATTAGGATACATGCATAAAATTGTTTTAAGGAAATTTTGACAAAAAAAATTATTTAAATACAATATTTTGGCAAAATATTAACAGAATAATCTTTTTTCAAAATGTTCTCCTTTTGTGAAAAATGCTTCTATTATTATAATATTTTACCTGTATATAGCTCAGACGTCTGTATAGAGGCTCAACTAGAATTTTTGAAAAATTCTCATTATTTTCAGAGTTACCACCCATCGAAATAATTATTGGCGTTTTTTCTTTAATATTGCTCCCCTCTGTTGTCGTAAGATATGGATAAACCCACTTCTAAGTTATATATTTCAAAAATTCTAGTTGAGCCTCTGTAGAGAGGTCTGATCTATATACAGGCGAAATATTATTATAATAGAAGCATTTTTCACAAAAGGAGAACCTTTTGAAAAAAGATTATTCTTTCATTTCTCGCCAAAATATTGTATTTAAATAATTATTTTTGTCAAAATGTTCTTAAAACTATTTTATACATAGATTCTAATCAAAGTGATATTAAATATCATGAAAATTATCCATTTATGCGCTTTTGCAAAATCACGGTTCCGAACGTAGTCGGATACCTTAAGGGATTAATTATAAACCATACAAATTATCCAGATAAGTGTTAATTTTTGTATATAATTTTATATAAAGCAATCCCATGGGGTCACTGGTAATTATTAAACTTGTTCTTATCTTAATATTGTTAAATAAATTATCAAATGCACTCAACATTCTGTAGCACTGGTACATTTATGCGTGTAATACACCAGTGTAAATGTGCATTTTATTTTTTATTATGTCAGAATGTATTTTGTTTGTTTTCTTTCAGTAAATTAACAATTTTTTAAATTCTTTTGTTTTTAACTTTTCAATATGCTCACGCCCCCCTCGTAGAGTTGTCACGCCCCCAAGGGGGGCGCGCCCCACAGTTTGAGAAACGCTGTGTTATAGCAATCCTATAGGATTGCTTCAGGGGTCTGGTCTGGGATTATCAGCGTTATGCGACGATAAAGTCAATGGATTATTTAAACGTGTTTGATGACCAGATACACCCATCAATGGACTTTTTAATTTCCTGATCAGACTATCATATTTTAGGGCTATAATGTCAAAATATACCAGGTGCAAATTATTAAGAATTAATTCAAGCAACACGAGGACTCCTTTTTCAACGTGACTACCACAAAATCCAGATCTTAATGTCATCAAAAATCTTGGAAAAATACTAGAAACAAAATTAGGGGTGGTGATTTGTTCAGTGTCTCGTTTATAAAAAAATACTACAAATATAGGTGCTAATAAGCATTGAAGGCATGCAGAATTTTATTGAGACAATGAGAATCGAATGCGTACTGTAATCTGAGAGCTAGAGGTAGCACAACCTAACATTAAGGAAAGGAAAGTTTTAATTTTGATTTAATTATATATACTAGGATAGCTTATTTTTCTCATTTTAGCTCTTATTATTAATAAAGTAACATGAAATATCTGAAAAATGTATAATTCCCAGAAAAACTATAAGTTTATTTAAAATCCAAGATATCCTACATTTATTGAACCAGAAATATATTATGTACACTTATTGACAAAAGTGCTGGCACAATATGATAAATTAAGTAAAAAATAATAGTATTGTTTTCCAATACCTTTTGCATCATTTTTCATATTTCATAAAGAAGATGCTTGAATGATCATATATATTTATAGAAAATAAAGATAAAAAAGGTTATTATAATGAAAGTTATAAAAAAAAAAGATTAAAATTCAATAGTTATGAACAATAGCATACAATTTTGAATACCCTTTATTAAGCAACGAAAACTCCATCAATAAATATACTCATTTCTGATAACGTGACAGCTAAAATGATATAGTTAAGGGGTCAGTTATGAGAAAAAGTGCGACTGCTAATGTCAATAAAATAAAAGTTCTTAAATGGTCAATGTAAAATTATACTGATATTTGTTTAATGACTTTTAGCAATAGTATTTATGTTTATATATGTAAGCAAAAATAAAAAAAAGCAGCTCATTGTCAAATAAGTATTATTACTAACGCATATATTGCTGTATAAATAAGCATTATACAATGGTTTATATAATGTTAAATACTTATTATTATAACTTATTAATGAAAAATTATACCTAATATATAGTGCTTACGAAATTAATGAAATGTATTTAAGTTTTATTGAAAATGTGTTGGATATTGTTTCTTATTAATTAATTTTTCAATTTAAGTCATTGAATGCTATGAATAAAAAAGAAAACTGATAAGGGTATATATTTCAAATAAAATATTATTCAATACTTTGAACAATTTAGAGCATAAATGTTATTTGGCTAATTACAGTTCACAAAATTTAAAAAAAAAATGCATTTCAATTATAGCAATCAAAATTAATTTAATGAACCAATTCCTTTTTATACATCTAAACTCTTAAAAAGTTTTATAAGAAATTTCATGGGTAAATCATCTTTTGAAAAGGAAAAGAAAAATGTCACATAATAATACAAATTGTATGAAATTAGATTAAATTGCTACAGAAAAATAATAAGAAGAAAATATAATAAATACTATGAATATAATTACTGTTGAATACATTGCATCATTTACAGTCGATTCAAATTTCGAAAAAAAAAAATCATGCATTTGGATAACCCGAAGTACAATAGATTTGCATAAAAGAATTATTTTTCCATTAAATTGATCCAAGTGAGTAATATTAAATTTCAAGTACAATTTCGCATCATCAGAGCTCAGTGCCTCCCTCTGGGGAGGAAACCGGGCACCAAAATTACTCGCAGCAATTGATATCGCCTATATGGTGCCGCACCAAAAAGTGATAGCAGCTCCTGGAGAATGTAATAGGTCTGAAAAGGTAAAAATACCAACCCACAGCCCCATTAAAAAATATTTCCGTAGTTAAATACAACAAAGGAATAATAAAAAAAAATATCTGAAGTCTTCACAATGATTGATTTCAAACGAAATAGATTTGTTTAATAGCATATATTTGTTTTTTATAAACTCACATGAAAAAATTAGATCCTTGTAATCTCGGATTTGTAAACTTTATCATCGTTGATATTTAAGTTTCTTTAGAATGAAATCTTAAATTTGATTATAAATCTTTTCTGAAATGATATAAATTATCACAATTTACATTTCGATTATATTTTATTAAGAAATAAAAAATGATGTCTTCTCGTTACTTTATATTTCTTTCTCTTTTTTTTTGTTTTCAGGTTTTTCTCTCTGTTCGTCGATTGAAATAAAGTTGAAAAACTAAATACTTTTCAATTTAGTTGTCAGCATTTATTTTTTTTATCTATGTAACTTACTAACTGAAAGACGGAAATAAAAAAAAGTTTCTCCATTAAATATCTTAATTTTTGTTGTTGTGCAAGTTATAAGCATAAACCCAACAAATTAGCAGAATGCTTTTATGGATGTTTTGAGACAATATTTTTATAAATAAATAAATAAAAGCGAATTAATAACTATTTGTGGATACAACTTTTTAAAGTAATGTTTTATTTAACTATGCAAAAAATATTACGAGGAAAAGTAATAGATTTGTTTAAAAAAAAATTTGACAGTTTTTTAATTATCTGTAATATTATTTATAAATCGGAATTTATCACAACATCAAACGTACCGAATATTATCTAAATTATATTCATACAATATTATAAAGCTAATGATATGGCATAGTATAAACTCTTTTTAAATTAATTTATTTAAAAAAAAAAGAGTTCTTTGCTTTATAAAACATGAAATTAAATTAATTTTTTAAATATTTAATTATAAATACAAATTTATTTATTGCAAAATTGTTGTTGATAAAAAATTTAATTTAGAAGTTTATGTGATTAGAAGAACATAAAACATCACATTATCGTTCAATAAAAATACAAACAAATACAAGAAAAATCAAAACTTTTGAATGGCACTTTATACTCATTTAATTTTTAATAAAACATTCATAAAAATCGAAGATTCACCCGACAAATAAAATGAAGTCCTTTGTTTCTCTATTCCTTATCTTCTTTTTTTAAACCTAACATTCACCAATTAAATAATAAAATATTTCATGCTCATTTGTTATTTTATCTTCTTTGCAAGAAAACTGAGTACTATCCACTTAAATAAAAATAGGCCCATTTGGATCGTTTACTTTTTAAAATTCTCGATAAATATTTGGTCTTAAACTAGCCATTATGGAATACATTTTTTCTTACCTTTAAAAGAAAACACTTAATCACACTAAGAAATCTTTGCTAAAAGGTATTCAAGTATAAAGTGTTAAGAGTACCCATTCATCAATCTTAGACTTAGATTTAGTGATTTAGTGGTAGAGACTAAGGAGACAAAGCCATTTCCGAAAACAATTTATTTCTCATTTTATATATAAGATCGTTCTTTTTATTCTTCTTAAAGAAATAAAAAGTTTTCAGTCCAAGTTTAACGCTCGTGTTTATGACGCTAATTATGAAGGTATAACCTCTACCTGTTTTAATTGACAGTTTAAGCAGTTTTTTTAAAATTGAATGAACGCAAAAGGAAAGGTATATCCTTAATAACTTTCGCAATTTTCAACGCAGCTGTAGAAAAATGGTATCATTTTTAATAGCTTAAAGGAAACTAAATTAGAATGTGTGTGTTAATGGATTAATTCATCAACATAATTAATTAACTTCTAAAAAGAATATTTTCATTACAAATCTAATTTTTTTACTGCATTAGGTCGCTTTTACGTAGCTTTTCAAATTTTATTTCAATATGATACTTAATTCTGGATATATTATAAGAAAACCTTTGGAGGGCTAGAAACTTAAATATTTCTTCGCAATTAATTCACAATACTTCTTTTTTTTTCCTAAAAACCACGTGATAAATTTCTCTGTAATTAGTATTTGTAAGCGATTCACACAAAGCATACGATTCTTTTAAACTCTGTGATTTCTGATAGTCAGTTATGGCCTTAAATGTTTACCAAATTATTGGAAGGATTTGCGTTAAATTGTAGATTTAAGGGTTCAAATATAGTAACGAATTTGATAAAACATAAGGTATATTTTTTCGTAAAATATAATTGCATTGAACAATTCATATGTTTTATACTAATGTGTACCCCTCTTTTTTTTTACATTTTTAAAATTAAAAATAAAAACATAGTTTATCACTTGTTGAGAAAGTTTTAAAAAAAGTGTTGAGTAAATGGTTTTTACTGTGAAATGTCTAGAGCATTTCACAGATTTTTAAGTCTTCGTAACTCGGAATTTTTTACGCAGAATTTTATGATACTTGAACACTAGTTGTTTTTTATGACGAAAAATCAGATATACAAAAAACATTTGTCATCGAAAATGTGAAAATACTCTTTTAGTAGCTAACTTATAATAGCTATATTAGTTGATTAATCATTTGATGCTATGACTTAGCTCCCTTTACGCCATGAACAATGACACCAAATTTATGCATGTGAAATGAAAATTTCAAAAGTTATTAGGAATGTTCCATTTTTTTATAACTTTTTATTCACAAATAGCTATTTAAGTTACAATTAATATCTTTTTGATTTGAAGAACTTTACAGGAATACCGTTGTATTTAAAAAATATGCAAGTATATCAGTTTTGTACATTCAATTTGTGCAGAAATCAATGTCTCAAGATACTAAACGAACAGTCTTTAATGCAAACCACATCTGACAATATTAATACCCTCTAACAACATCTCACAGACCTTTGAGCATACAATCTAATCCTATTCGATCATCCTGATTGCTCTGTTCGGGCTCTTAGCTCTAGTAGAAGGAACGAAAAGCAGTAATAATTGAACTAGTTCCTTACTCCATTATTATATCATTGACTCCATAATTCACATATTAGATGTAAAAGATGTTCACATAGATACATTTAGATACATTTTTAATATCATTAAGTGCTTACATTATGTCATTTTCATGGAGTATACTTGTACATCCTTACGAAGGTTGCATAACGTGATTTAAACATTAAATTGAATAGGTAGAATATTCTATTTGTAACCAGAACTGCAATTAATTTTTTTTCAGATTTTTTTCTCCTTGATTTCTAGTAGGATTTTTAAATTTGTTCTCAAAAACCTTGCGATTTCAGAAACCATCCTTAAGTTATCAAAGTATGTTAGATAATATGTGTCCTTTGGAAATTCCAAATTAATGTTCAACAATATGAAGAGTTCTCAAATAAAAGGTGACCGTCTTCATTATGTCGTCAAACTAGAGCTGCTAATTGACGAAACAGATCAATTCATTTCTTTTTTAACCTTTGCTTCGCTCTCCTGCTTTTTATTTTTTCAGAAACATTTAGCAATTGATCATATATAGCTACTTCATTTTCTTTTAACTGTAATTCAGTTTTTCCAGGAACTGAAAGGGAATTTTTAACGACTTGAAGCAAGAAATGAGAGAAGTTTAGTTCTTAGTTCTCAAATTGATTTTATTTAGCAATAATTTTCTGTACTGTATTAATAATTTCATAACAATCTGGGCTCCAGTCAGCACCCGAACCTGAATATCTCTGATAACTGAGCTGAAAATTTTTTAACTATTAGGTTCCTTAGGTAGTTCATTTTATCCCTGAAAGTTGTTTTCTAATGAGTTAGATTAATGGTTTTGAAGTTGCGTTTTATACGTTCCCTTTAGGAGCCCAGTGGCGAGAGGTAGTACATTGTGATTTCACGCCACACACAGGCCTGTGGTTCAAGCCATGGGCCTTTAATCGCTTCAGTGAGCTGATAAACATGTACCAAGCTTGCTTGGGAACTAAACACTGGGGGTTTAATGTTAGACTGACCGCTTGACCGGAATATCTGCTCATGCGCCCCAGGGGTCAAAGGTCAGGAAATCACAGTGAGCACAGTGGCTTTTAACCCTCATGTGCTGTCGTGACACTAAGTTTATATATAGACTGGTTTTATGTTAATTCAACTGAATACTATATTAAGGAGATGTGAACAGCTCTGATAAACTGTTTTTAAAAGTGCCAATCGTCACTTAAAAATTGGTCCCAAATCAACAAATAGAACATGTGAAGGAGAATTCTGGAAAGAACAGTGATTTATCCATAAAATAGGAATTTTTTTTATTTATATGAAATTGATTACTGAAAGAGAAAGTAATTTTCCTATTATAAAAATAGATGTAAAAATCCCTTTTTTGATAATGATTCTGGAAAAACTTAAAATAAAACAAGTGTTATATTTTTAATCAAGACTTAAACACTACATTGTATTTGTCTATGTAAGTGATTTTTTTTATCATACAAGAAAAATAGAAATATCTGATAATTTAGAACCATAGTTCCAGACCTTACTTTTTTAAAGTAAAAGTTTAAGAAACTAAATCTTTGGTAAGATCGACTTTT
>BMAV01016585.1:275695-339987 GCA_019973955.1 Trichonephila inaurata madagascariensis | reverse complement strand
TTAAAAAAGTCATAAAAATTTAAAAGTTAATTTAAGAACTCAATTTTAAGAAAATGAATAAATCTTAAAAAGAAATATTTATAAGAATTTTATGGTTCAAATAATTTTAATTACCTTCTTTTCGAGTAGTTATTTTTGTTATTGTGTGTTGTAATTTTTTGTTTTAAAAAAAGCATTCAAATTTTTTAAATTATTTTAAAACAAGTTCAATGTATTCTCCAAATTGCTGTAATATATAATTATATTTGAAAGATTAACTTCTATCATCGATTTCATTCTTTGAAAATAAGGAAAACATAGGCATATCTTATCGAGGAATTATATTCAATTTCATTTAAAATATTGAACCAGAGAGTTAAGTTGATTCGATCGACTAAAATGTTTTCACTCTGTCAGTTTCTGTAGATTGGAGCCTAGGTGTTGTCCTCGTTACTTCACCATGCTTCAAAATTATTAGGTCCATTGCCACCATTCCTCTTGTTGCTTCATTGGACAAGATTAACTAACTATCAACCACTCAACTGATCGACTGGACATAAAGGAAGAAAAATTTAATCTAAGGTTTTCTTGGAATGTAAAATATTTTTAACTATGTTTTAAAATTGTATTTAAGGGATTTTGAAATTATATTTTGAGCAATACAAATAAATTGATAGTTTGTGTGTGAGGATGTGATTTATTCACGAATCATTTTATAATAAATCTTGATATGAATTTTTAAGTTTTATTAATTTTAAATTTTACATAATTTTTAAATATTTTTCTTAAGGGAGTATAAGAGAAACAAATATTTATTAACACATGTAAAATTTAAGAAAATAGTATTAAAATATTTATATATTTACAGTATGCGTTTAAAAGTTGGTTTAGCAACAGTGCGTTATCGAAAACCTTTTTATAATATATTGTTTATATAATACGTATATTTGAGTTGTATAAATTTAAATACTTTTAAGTTAATGTTCAGAAAATCATAAATCATAAAATAATCTCGAACAAATTAAACTTTCTGAGATGCAAGGACAAAAATATAACAAAAAATTTCAATATCTGAGTATTTTAAAATTTCCATAATTCAATTTTGGTTAAAAATACTCAATGGTCTCTTGAAACATTTCGCAGTGATGAGTATTAAAGAATCAACACTTAAAATGATGGAAAGAAAACATTTATATTCAATTTAATCTCATATAAAGAATGATTACTAGAATCTTTTGAAACCCATTTCCCTTTTGGCTAGAGTTTGTTTTTCATTATGCTCTTTCTTCATGTTTTTCAAGGATAAATTATTTCAAATTACTTTTTAACTTCTGATATAACTTCAATATTGACTCCAAAATTTATAGTTGTGTATATTCAAATAATATTAATATGCTTGAAATTTCAAACTTCATTCCGGACTAATTTTTATTCCATATGAATGATGAACTACATAAAGAGTATAAATAAGTTCAAAGAAATGTTAATAAAGCATAATGAAATTTTGCATAGATATTTTTATGGTGTATTTTCTTTAGTTTTAGCTTTTTATTTTACAAAGCAAGCTTAAATTACACGTTCAAAAATTGAAATTGTTTTGAATCTCAAGAAAATTTTAATTTACTTAACCGTAATTTTTTCTTTTTATATCATTTATATCTTTTTATTGGGCCATCCATCCGGTACAGTTATTAGTGACGCTGACTGCTGTGCCGTAGGGTCAGAGTTTGAATCCCGGAGAAGGCATGGATGTTTGCAAATATATAGTGCCTTCGCGAAATGGGGGTACTTTAAATAGCCGTCGAGCCGCAAGTCCTCTCGTGAGGCTGGTGGAAGAGGAAGAGAGGTGGGAGGTCCCTGACAACACCCAAGGTGTTCTCCCTCAAAATTGGGGTGGAACCGAGTAAAATCGTACTGTCACTTGCATGGTGCTCAAAGCTAAGGCTAATTGACAAGCGTAAAAATCTACCACTTAGCCGCGATGAATTTCCTGGACCTTGATCTGATGTTACTGTTGATCAGGTGGCATAATCAACAACAACATATCCCTTTATATGCACACAGAAAAAAGTTTTTCGTGATGCTGTAATAAATTTATCGCGCACTATCGCAACAATGCCAACATTCAAGATAGCTCGCCAAATTGGCGACCCTAATTTCTCATGTGCCGAACGCGCTGAATGGTCAATACGGTTGCGATAGTACATTTTGCATGCTCTGGCATAAAATACTGCAACCATTGCCTGGACTGGAATCGTTGCTTACGAACAAAAGCGTTGTCTCATTCGTAGACTTTTTACAATCAACGGAACTAAATACCCAACCTTCCAGGAAGCCGAAAGAGCTGCAAATTCTTTAAAGTCTGAGAATTTTATCAATGAAATGTTGGACGATGCAGCCTCATTGATGAATTTAGCTGAAGAGGAGAGTCAAGAACGAATTTTCGAAAAAAAGAACAAATGGAACTACATAAAATACGTAATTTACAGTTTCACAATTTGAGCAATCAGTATGAACAGTTGTATAATTTGTACAATTCAGGTTAGTCTGCCGTTAACCGTTAAGGGGTACCCCCAATTATAATTAATATTAGTATTTCTAGGATCATTAATACATAATTTTTTCTATTTTAATATCTATTATAATATATATTTTATTCTCCTACGCATGCAATTTTACACACGAGAATTTTAAGACATGAAAGAATAAATTATGTTTGAGCGAAAATTACTAACTGGGGAATATATTGGAATTGTAAAGTTTTTCCGGATCTTATGTGCAATTTAAACTTCTCGAAAAATTTGTTTAAAAGAGAGCGTTGACTTCAAAAGATATAAGTTCTCAGACGTCTGAACATTTTCAAATTAAAAGTTTAACTAGAAGCACATTTAGAGCAAGCATAATGATAGCAATTATTGTGATAATAGTTAAATAGTTAATTTTTGTTGAACAAGCAGCATTTGAGTGAAATTATTATTCTTAGTTGTTGTATATTCATACTTTGTCATTCGTATTACACTCATAATTTTGTACTAGCTTTGATAAGTTTTCAGACATAAAACTGTGATGTAAAAAGGAAAGGGAAAATATCGAAAAGCAAAATAAAAGGAACCATTTTTCTTATAATATTTTAGATCTGGAAAATTTTTCAGAGAGCATTAAATAAATATCTAGTTATTATCAACTTGAAACAAAATTGTATAATATAAATATTTTTATGAATATTCTACGAGTATCAATATTTTGTAATATAATAATTAACAAGGATTCAAATTAAATAAATGCTCCCTATGTACAATAAATTCTGAGTTATATGTCTAAGGTCATTTTACTGTTTAACTATTTATATTAAATGAAATAAACATGGATGCATCAATAATGTTACTATTGTACTCTTATGGAAAAAAAATCTAACACCCAAGAAAAAATTATTGTAGAGTAATGAAATTTTTGGACAATGCAATTGTCTAGTTAACATGTTTAATTGATTCAATTTTTAAGATCACTGGTTAATTTAAGCTCAAGAAAAGGCATTTAAAATGTGAGATGCTGTTACATTAGTAGCCGGTGTAACTTCCAGAATTTTGAATGCAAACCTGCAAGCGTGCATGCATTGTGTCATACAGGTGGTAAATGTCACTTTGTGGTATGAAGTTCCATGTTGTACTTGTTGTGTGCAAACAGAGTTGGTCTGCGCTGGCTGGAATTGTTATCTAATAATATCCCATACGTGCTCAATTGGAGACATATATGGTGATCTCGCAGGCCAAGGTAACATGTCAACACTCTGTAGAGCACGTTGCGTTGTGACAGCGGTGTGAGGGTGAACGTTATCCTGTTGGAAAACTCAATCTTTAATGCTGTTTATAAATGGCAGGTTTATGAGAGAAATACCAGTGCACTAAATTGCAGTCAGTGTGTTTGGGATAACTACGAGAATGCTCCTGTTGTCATAGGAAATAGCTTCCCAGACCATGAATCTAGGTGTCAAGTGCGTTTAGGCCACAAAATGGCTGCAGGCGTTTCCCTGGCCTTCTTCTGACCAACACACGGCCATCACTGGTACCAAGGCAGAACCTGCTTTCATCAGAAAACACAACAGATTTTCACTCCATCCTCCAATGAGCTCTGGATTGACACCACCAGCGTCGCAAACGGCAATGACTTGGAATGTGTGCTACAGGGTGCCTTGTTCGGAGCTGTCGAAGTAACCGATTATTACTTCGACAATTGTCATGTTCGTTGTCACTGTAGTACCAACGACAAATCGAATTTCTGTCGTAGACACATTACGATGCAACAAAGCCGTACGCTGAATACGGTGGTCTTCCCTCTCAGTGCCACGAGACCCGGTCTTGAGGAACAGTACCGTCCTTTGACCACTGCTCCCAACAATCATGCACAGTGGATACATTCCGGACAAGATTTTCTGCAATATCGAGGAAAGAAAATCCACCTTCTCCTAGTCCTATTACTCGACCTCGTTCAAACTCGGGTAGCTGTGTTGATAATAACTTCTTCGTCTTCTTAAAGGCATTCTTGGCTAACATCAACTAAATACGCCAAATTGCACAGGTAATTAACTCTCACGAAGTTTACAGCAGGCATTTAAAACAACTCTGATTTGCAAGTTTTGAGTGGCGTTACTAGCTCGAAATTTGAATCGATGTCATCTAGCAGATGTATAAACACGCCGACCAAATTTCGTTTATCTAACAAAAGCATTTCTTGGTGTTGGGATTTTTTCCCCTTTCAGCGTAATGGAGCGTTTTCCGTATGGATATCTGTAAAAAAAATACAGATATCCATATTGAGTGAATGCTTATTAACTTTGAGCTCTAAAGCAATGTGAGGGATATACAAATACCCAGAAACCGTCAATGCATAATTTAAAATATATTTTACATCAGAAATATTATATATGCAACGTATTATATACATTTATATGCAACGTATTTTAATCAACTGATTCAGATAGGGATAATTTTTAATGTTATATTTAATTTACATCATAAACTTATTTTCCTGCAGTCGGGAATGATAGTTTTAAATTTTCATGTTTAAATATTCATTAGTAATCAATATGTTTATAGTTTTAAAAATTCAAAAATGTTCAAAATACCAAAAATTAGCTCTCAAATATATTTTTTTTGCACTTTGAATGTAACAAATCTATTTATAACGTATAATTTCTCTAATTTTCGTTTAAATTAATTATTTTAATTTATGATGTTAAAGTTTCTAAAAAGTTTTAATTACTAAATTAGAAATGGAAAAAGCGATGAATTTTCGCTATAAATAAGTGCTCAAAATTATGAACATTTCTCAACATAGTGATATAAATTTAAAAGAAACAATGTTTTAAAATATTTATATTTGATTACTTAAATTTTTCGGGTGAACAACCGCGGTAAGATATTTAGACATGGGAGAAATTAAATGGTTCAATGTTTGAATGGAGATTTTTCAACTCTCGTATTGGATAATATTACGGAGACTGTACGCAGAATCATTCTCCACTGAAGAACACTTCAAATATTCTCTAGAGCTCAGATATCACCCTAATCACTTGACCGTGGCTTAAAATTAGGGGGTCCATCACCATCAGCCATCGTGTTGTTCCTCAGTATGGCGATAATAAACAATAAATTAACCAAATATTCTCTACAGGAGAGAGATTCGGGCTTTCTGCCGGCTTGTTTAACAAGCACACTTTAATTATGTAACCGTATCTTCGCAGTATGAGACCTTGCATTAGCTCATGGAAAAAGATTTTTTTTTCCTGGGAAACAACAGTACGACGCTGATGGCTTAGATTCTCTTAAAAGCATTGTCAGAAACTTCTGTAATGTCCATTTTAAAATGCGAATTTCCAATCCTATTCGCTGTCATAGATTCTCAAACATTCCCATAACTTGTTTTAAAAATCAAACGCTTGTAACAAGATGGTCCTTCATCTTACAAGTCCTTCATCTTAATAAACTTTTAGCTAAGTTATTGGTCTGAAACCATCCATCAAATATCAATTCTTCTGCGCGGGGTACACTTACGCTCTGATATGAAGCTTAATTAAGTGATATTTGGTCTATGCACCAAGGTAACATTTGTTCAATGCTGAGAAAAATGGACTTCGTCTTGCCTTATGGAATGCGTAGCCACATCTTTGGGTAGCTGTAGTTGCTTCCTAAATATACTTTCAGAAGTTTTGTTTTACCCATATTATTAGGTTGATCTAACAGCCTTATTGCTATGCCTATGTTGACGAAAAGAGCACATTTCCCATTCAATCAAATATTTCTTTTGACAAGGAGCCTAAGTGAGTGAGAGAGAGAGAGACAAATAAGGCTAATCGAAACACAACAGCTTATAATATACGTTTAAGGCTCAAGCCTATGTTTTTGTTAATTTGCTAATGAGAAATTCTGTTTAGGAGTTGTTCAGTACGCCAAAATCCTTTTGTCTTGCCCCCTCTGGACTCTGTTAACCATTGCGAATCGCTTTGTCTTGAAGGTAGTTACCTCTGATGTCACTACTTCAAAAACCTTGAAACATTTGGGGAATGTACGTTTTTTCTAAATGGGATTAAAAATATTATTTTTAGTGTATATTTAGTTTTATTCTTCGTGTTTTCATTTTTAACATTTATGTACATTTAACATTAACGTATCGAACAACACATAATTTTGAATTTTACAAAGAAACGGTCCCACTGAATGCATTTAATACAAAAAAAACTTATTGAACGAACTTCATTAGCATTAATATTGTACTTTTAAATATACTTTGTACACAACTGAACTGTTTATTTCAGCTTAAATGTTTTTACTAAATAATCAACATTTACATCACTTCACCAATTTTATATACTGCAACTGTGGAGCATTATATATTTTTATTTTGAAAAAAAACTGCATTTACCGAAATGAATTTTGAAATAGCTTTTTTACATCAAATCTTTATATCAAAATTCAAATTGATTTTTTCATTAGAGCCTTGAAATATTGATTTTTCTTAACTCCCTTTTTGAAGTTACATTCATTAAAAGCGTTTTTTTAATGTGCTTCTTTTCATTTTAAAAAACATGCCAACTAAGCATGGTATAATAATGTAACAAATTTAAAATGGTTATACTTATACTAAAACGAGTTAATACCTTTAAGCATGCTGGTAAGTGGTGTAGTCCGCAAATCTAATGAATATAATTGTCCCATATCCTGATAATTCTTAACAATGCATTAATTAAATTAGTTTTGAAACATTAATTTTTAGGATTCTCTCGCATTATAACACAAACTTTCACACCATTAAAAAAAATTCAAAATTTTGTTTTTAAAATTTTTTAAAATTAAAAATTTTTAATAAAATAAGCTTAAAATGGAAGATAATTTTTGAAATTTTGTACCGTATATAAGAGACGAACTGTTTTATTACTATATTTTCTGTTACAAAAACTTAAAAAAATGATTTGACCAGATACAGTTGTCTCCGAAATTCAGTATTACATAAATTTGGGGCTATAAATTAAACACTCTGGAAAGGGCTTTTGAATGCGATTCAGTTATTTAACAGGGGATTCTGCGAGATTAAATTTTTATCAACGACATGTGGAACCCTTATTATTTTACATTTGTGAAATACTTGCATATGAATTTTGATTTTTTCCCCCTTAAATTTATATTTTTTGACATTTACTTTGAATTTAATTATATTTTTTACTTTAATAGACATATAATTTTCCAATTTTTATTTGTTAAATTCTATTTTAATGGTATTTGATACTTTTAAACTAGGATGATTGTTGGTGAAGAAATGTTAATAAATTTTTATAACTAGTTGATGCACATCTTAAACGAATAAGTAATTTAAAATACTTAAAATTTTATATCAAATCGGAATATTACAGGAGAAACTAACAAACACAATTTCTATATTACAAATAAAACTAAATCTTATATTCTGAAATAAGTAAAAAAGAGGATGTCAAAGTATTATTAAATTTCACACTGAAAAGAAAGTTAAATTAATACTTTACGAATCATAATATTTTAACTATAAAGTTAATTCAGCTATAATTCTTTTACACTTTAATTTCCCACCGAAATAATAAGAAGCTTTTTTAAAAAAGTAAGGTTTTTCATCGAATTAAAAGAATAAAATAATAAATTATTTCAAATTGAAAGGATAATATTTCAAAGATATAATACTTCAATTAAAATATAATAATACTTTTTAAAAGTTTAATTAAATATATTTATAAAAACTGTAAAAATGTTAACATAAAATCGAATTATGAAATCTAATTTTTCTAACCAAACGAATATAAAAGAGAATAAGTTTCGACTTGAAACAAAATGCGTAAGAAAATATTTTTATTACTTAAACGATGTAACTTTTTTTTCTTTTTTGTTTTAAACACACGAGAATCAACAGCTGCCATTCTCTTATTGAAGCCATACGAAATAAATTCTTTAACAATAGAAGAACAAAACAATATATCGTAAAATTGGAAATAAAGTTAAATATATTTAAACCTACAGCACAGCGTTTTTCAAACTGTGGGGCACGCACCCCTTGGGGGGGGGGGGGTTATAACCCTATGTGGGGAAGGAGGATATCGAAAAGTCGAAAATAAAAGATTATTTATAAAAAATTATTAATTTGCTGAAGAGAAGAAAATCAAAATACATTCTGATAATAATAAATAATAAAATGCGCATTTATAATGATTTAATATACTTATGCTATGATATATATTATACTATATACTAATACTATACAACTTATACTATATACTTATACTATATAACTTATACTATAATATATTTATGCATTTATGCGCATTTATAATGATATAATTACATCAATACTGCTCAATGTATTTGATAAGTAATTTATCAAAAAATAATTAAGAATAAATTTAATAATTATTAGTGACTCCCATGGGCTTGTCATATACAAAATTTGATTCTTATTCTGATAATCTGTGGGGCTTATAATTAAAGTCGTGTTATAGCGTTAGCGTCAAAGTACATTATTGAATTAAATTCATTGTCATTGTATGGAAAACGCGCGAAGAAAATTCTGATTGAAAGTGGGCCGTAAATGTTGAAAGTTTGTGAAGGACTGCAGTCTAAATAGACATCGGAAAAAACAAAAGAATTTTGAAATTTGGTTAAAAATAACCATGTGTAATAAAATTTCACATTAATAAAATATATATGCGTTCAGTTCTTTATTGGTGAAACTTAAAGAGTGAAAATTAATTTCTATTAATTAGAAAATATTCACAAAACATTTAAGATATCCGACTACGTTCGGAACCGTGATTTTGCAAAAGTGTATAAATGTATAATATTTATGATATTTAGTGTCACTTAGATTAGAAAATGTATATAAAATTGTTCTAAGAATAGTATTGCAATAAAAAATTATTTAAGTACAATATTTTGACAAAAAACGAGCATAGAATGATCCATCAAAATGTTCTCCTTTTGCGAAAAATGTTTCTACTATAATAATATTTTGTCTGTATATAGCTCAGACCTCTGTACAGAGGCTCAGATAGAAATTTTGAAATATATAACTTAGAAGTGGGTTTATCCATGTTTCACGACAACAGAGGGGAGAAATTTTAAGAAAAAAAAACGCCGATAATTATTTCAATTGGTTGTAACTCTGAAAATAATGTGAATTTTTCAAAAATCATAGTTGAGCCTCTGTACAGAGGTCTGAGCTATATATATATACAGGCAAAATATTATTATAATAGGAGCATATTTCACAAAAGGAGAACATTTTGAAAAAAAAGGTTATTCTAAGTTAATTTTTTGCCGAAATATTGTACTTAAATAAATTTTTTTTTGTCAAAATGTCCTTAAAACAAATTATACATGTATTCTAATCTAAGTGACACTAAATATCATGAAAATTACCCATTTATGAGCTTTTTTAAAATCACGGTTCCGAACGTAGTCGAATACCTTAATAAGTTCCTGGATAATTGTTATGAATGGATAAAAGTCATTGAACTTCGATGTTTAAACAAGTATTGAATTGAAAACATCCCATTTTCTTTTCATTTCAATTCACTTTCCCTCTCCGAAGTCATACAAAACAAATTCTCCCGAACCGATATTTGATTACGAGGTCCCACCAAGTTGACAAAACGCATTTGTTTTCCCTTCTCTCAGAATTGATTTGTTTTGTGCGTCTTTTGATGACTTAAAATCTCACACGTCCTCAACTTATGGGGCAGGAAGTCGTTGCTTTTGAACTCTAGTGAATCGATGGAATCTTTTCGTCCGAGTCGTAGTATGCGAATTCTCATCAGATTCGAAACGCGGACAGGTTCTTGGCATGTTGCCAAGGTGTACGTAGTGCATGGGGGCTCGTCCGCAGACCACAGCGCCACTAACGGTACGTCTCCTCTGATGCAAAACGATTTTAGATTCTACGCCGTTAAATAATGGGCATTTCGAAGTTAACGTGGATTCGAATCGGAACGGAATTGATTTCGTTACGATTGGCACGCCATGAGGCGTAGCTTTGAGATATAGACATCGAAGATGATCTTAAATGAAATGGAAGAACCAATACTTCTGTTTGTTTATAGGGTGGGATATACTAAAACTTTAAATTACATGTTTTCATTTCAACTGTGTTAAATTTTACTATGCAATTACAGTCGGACATCTCGCTAACTCCCGAAAAAAAAAGTTCGTTTATGGAAAATTTGTTATATAGGGGTTCATCTTTCAATATACTTTATATATAAACCCCATAAAACAAATTTTAAATTCATCAAACTATATATTAAAAAAATTATTATATTCACAGTTTTTTGTAAATTAATATCTATTTATTGTATATATCTTACCCATAAAAAAATGCAAGTAGCACTGTATTTTCAACATTAATAATTTTATATTAAAATTCATGAATTTTAAGAACATTTTCTCTAATTTAAAGCCTACAAGTAATTTTAAACATACATTATTTTATAACGTTATTTATTTCTCGATGATTCTTCTAGTGAACTGGACAATGAGGGTGAAAGGTTTCACTTCTTTGATGAAATGCCCAGAATTCTATTGCTCTCGGCGAGTTAGGCATCTAATAAAACGAGTTCAAAATTTATGACTACCATAAAATGTTTTAAAAGAGAGAACAAGTTGAAATGTTCAGAAATACTTGAAAAATAGGGAGAGAAAAAGTTTGTTATATAGAAAATGAACTTCGCTATTACTAGGTTGTCTTACGAAGAAAATCGTAACACTTTCTTGGTCCCAAGAAAAACGTTCGCTAGACTGAAAAATTCGCAATGTTCGACTGCATACATTTGTTAAAAGTAAATGATTAATGAATGAATGAATAAAGCATTATGATGAGTTAAACATTTTTTTAGCATTCTTTTGCGTGTTAGAAATTACTATAACTTTATCTTCGGATTTGATATTTTGTAGATAATGCCAAAAAAAAACAAATATTAACATCGCAAAATCCGGCGTATAATGTACACTTTCATCACAAACAAGTTAGAGCGAAATGTACGGGTATAAAAATGATAACTTCAAAAATTAAAGAAAAAAAGATGAGCATAAAAAAATGAAACTTCTAAATTTTTCGAAAAACTGCTTATTTAAAAGAAATGACTTACCTAATAAACTTAAAGGATTGTAGTTCTAGAAATATACTATTTTTTTTCAAAAGCTTGGGATAATACTTCGAATAAAGGACTTCAAAACTTAACAGCATTACATGAGCACATTTCAGATTTCTTAGTGAAAAAGAGGTTCGTTTTATACGGCGGATGTGCATAAAAATTAAAAAATACAGTTTGAAATTATAGGTGCGCATTATACTCGGAATTTTACCGTAAGTATAATAATCAGAAATTTATTATTGAGTTCTGGACTCTTCTAATTAGAGCCACTAAATTCTTACAAACGTGCGAACACAATTTTAACTCCTATAAATAAAATACATATTTAATTTACAGTTTATTTCATTATTCACTTATATATAATCCAATGGTTATTTAAATTGAATGAATTATAAGCAATACATCTTTTCATGGTTTGTATGCAGGAAACATATAATAGTTTTTGAAAACTAGAGATTATCCTCAAAACACTTTTAAAATCAGAAAAAAATTATTCACATACATTATAACTTGCAGCATTAAAAACTTCAAAGACAGAGATATTTTTAATTGTGCAACCGAAGAAATGTGAATATGGTCAGTGACAAAATCTTTACTAAAGAATAATAATTTTTTGAAACTTTTGCTGATTATGTAGACATATCGGACACACCCTTTCTTTGGCTCTTCGCCATTACACATAAGCTAGTAAATTATTGATTATGGAGCTATTGAAAAAATGTTATTATCTAACTTTCGTATTATGGTCTGTCGATAATTATAGTTTGAATCGCTTAAATAAATTTATTCTTATTTCAAAATTATTGAAAAATGTAAAAAATGGCTTACGATGTTCCAAGAGAATTTAATGACCCAAATATTCATTTATTTTTACATTACTAAATGAAATAAGAATATTTAAATAGAAATTAAATCAGAGAAACGTGTGTGTAAATCTTGAGGTTTCATCTTTAGTTAATTTCACTAATCATTTAAATTAGATTAATAAAATTTACTTTCGAACTCTATTGGTGTAAATTATTGAGAGTTTACTTAATTTTGCAAAATATTTCCTAATTGTTGTATAAAATGGTTATTTAAAAGTTTTTCGGAAAATTTTTATAGCTCATTATTTTAAAAAAATCATATAAAACTTCCCATTTAGTACATAATTTTAGAGCTATTTTTATTTAAAGATATTATAAGTTAACTTGTTGGTGGTGATATTTATATTACGTTGTTAGGATTTCAGAAGACAAATATGAAATATATAATACCAAACATTTTTACTTGACCAATAGACTGATTCTAGAAAAAAGTGCTCTGCTAAGAAAAAGAAAATAAACAACAAAATCTTTGAAGTAAGTTTTGAAAATTGTAGATTCTTTAAATTTGACGTACATAAGTTTTTAATAATTTTTTTCAGTTTTGTTAAATCCTTTTTATTTTAATGATATTATGGAAAATCTTCAGTTTTCCTTTTTCAGTTTTGGCTACTCAAAAATGCTCAAATTCATTTAATGTTAAATGCTTGTTTGAGACATAGCATTCTTTGTGACACATTTATCCCCCTATCAATAATTTTTAAACTAACAGAAAAAGAAAAAACTTTTGAGTCTGCTGAATTCTTCAGATTGTATACGTATAGCGTCAATATGCTTAATTTTTTTCAATTTTTTAAAGAATGTTTTGACAAATTTCTGCTATTCATTTTACAAATTGTATGATAAGAAATAAATTTTAATTGAAATAGTGTCAAGTATCTTAAAAATTAAAAACTATATATTTTTTCAAAAACTTCTCTTACTGAAAAATTCGGCACTTACGTATTATAACGTCGATCACATTTTCGTCAAATCAAAAGACGTCACCAAATGCCGTGACGTGCAACTTGTAACCATTCCCTCGCATGTTCGGCCTCAATAATATTCTGATGACAACATTTGGTGATATCTTTTGAATTGACGACAATTTTAGATTTGTCGAAATTGGTCGACGGTATAATACGTAAGTATCGAATTTTTCAACAAGAGAAATTTTTGTCAAAAAGAGAAGCACAAAAAAATCCTTAAACTTTAATGTCAAAGCAAATTCAAAACAGGCCATTGTGTTTGGATGGATTTGTATTTTTCTATTATTCAAGTTGCATTTTCAGTATTATCCAAATTATACGTTTATTATTATTCAAATTGTATTTTTTTTATTAATTTAGCTATGTATTTTCATTTATATACTATGCTTAATTTTCATTCAGTTATTATTATTACTTACAGCTTCCCTTTTTTATGTATTTTCGGTAAAATAATTAGTTTTATTGTAGTGCTTTTAACCAACGCCATCGACTGTATTTATCTTTTGCGCGATGGCAACATGTTTCTTTCGAGTTGTTTGTGTAACACAATCTTTTTAGAATGTTCAGTGCCTATACTGTCCCTTGCTAGGAGAGGTTCTCGTCGCACAAAGTTGCTGGCCTTTATTTAAATCTTTTTACACAAAATTAAAGTTGTTAAGTTTTAAAAACACACTTAAGTGTCATAATTTAGTTCCTTGTGGCGGACATGTTAAAAGGTCTAATTTTTTTTTAAAAAGTACGTTAACTCTTTTCCTGCGGAATATATTTAAGAAAAACGTGCCAAAGATGGAAATTTTTTCCGTTTTAATTTTGTTCGTTATCATTATCATAATGTTAAAAATAGATTTTTTTAAAAAAAAAATCAATTTTAAGTGAAATTACAATTATATTCAATATTTTCGCATATATTGAAAATGTTAATTTCAATATATGCCAATAAATTTTGGTCAAATTATAGCAAAGTAAATCATATGACATAACTTTGAAGATGAATATTTTTTTTCTGTAATGGGGCTGCGTATTGGTATTTCTACCTTTGCATACCTTGTAAATTCCCCAGGAGCGGGTATCACTTTTAAGTGCTGCAACATTTAGGCGATACCAAATACCGCAAGTAATTTTGAAGCCTAGTTTCTTCCCCAGAGGGAGGCACTTGAGATCTGCCGATGCGAAATTTGTACTTAGGAATTTAATTTTGCCGAGAGCATTCAAACCAAACGGACACTCAAAGGATCTTTTTCATGGCTTATAATCATGCGACATGGCCGCTGTCGATTTTCTGCATCAGGAAAATGCACCGACTTTGGCCGGGGTCGAACCCGCAACCTTGGATACAGAAGGCCATCGACAAACCAACTACGCCACCCAGCCGGCTGAAGATAAACATAATAAACATCAGCGACAGTATCATTCTTTATATCAACTTTCATGAATTCCTTGTCCCTCAGATTCCTTTGAATTTTACAAATCTTTTATAGTACTGCATACGAAATGCAAAATTACAAAAATTCGCGACAAACGGTGCTAAATTACCGAAATTTTCGCTGGGAAGTATCGCCATGTATTGAAAAAAATGGTAAATTACATATTAGGCATTACACGAACTGTGTTCGGGCTTCGTAGGATTGAAAGACCAATTTTTCGCTTGCCCGAACTCAGCTCGGGCATTCCAAAATTGGAGCATTTGCTTTGCCCAAACTGAGTTTTGGTGTCACAGGCAAGGGGTTAAAATTCTTTTCTAGTTAATTCTATGCATGGATCAGAATGCTTCTTTTTCAAAACGCAAAGAGGAATTAAACTGACGTTTGTTGTTTATTGAAGATCTCATTTTAATTCTGTTATTATTCTTAGTCCCATCTGCCACACATTCAACAGATATCGACACAGCGCGTCTTGTCCCAGATATTTTTCTGATAACTCAAGACATTCATTCTTTGAGTCAAGGGAGTAAAATCTGTTCGAGTCCTGTCTCGATTGATTCTTCGTCCATAGTTTCAATAGATTTAATTCTCTTGGAATTTTCTCGGAATGTTTCAATAACTTTCTCCATTGGTGCTTAGCTATTCAAGTAGGGGAGTGCGACAGATTCGGCCGATCGAAATCTCTCTGAGTATCGATTCCAAACAGCATCGGGTGCTCAGTTTTTCCTTTTTATTTTATTCCAGAAGATCAAAGGGAGGTTCGTTATCAGATGGCTTTCTCAATCCATGCTTTCTCTCTTTTCTTTTATCTGCTTTATTGCGATTCTTCGGGATGGACGCTGTGATGCGGTTTATCCAATTTTGATATCAAGGGATTGAATAATACGTGAAATTCAGTGGTTTCCTGGAGTTCTGTTGAAGAGTTAAACGCACAGTGGGATTGGGTGGTTAGTAGTTATTTTTGTAGGTTTATTTAGTAAGTTTTTATTTAATGTAAAAGTACACTATGTTGAAGATATGAATTTAAAATAATTGGTTGGAAGCTTTAACTCTTTATCTACCGCATTATGATTTACTGCAGTTTTTTTCATGCAATATTTTTGGATCACTGCATCGAAAATTAAGGGATATACATAAACAAAATACTCAACTTTGGGACATTTTATTTGTTAGAGCTAATTTATTAATTAAAGATATTAAACTGTAAAATTAATTATATACACTGTTCACTAAAAATAAATAGCCAAAACGTTTTCTATGGTCTTCATTAACATGCAAAAAAAATTAAGACACTTAAATTTTGACATTAACTATTTTTTCGGGACGAAAATAATAATCTTCGATATCCGCTGAAAACGCAATTTCTGCTATAAAACTATTCGCCTTCCCTGCTAAAATACTCATCATAGAACCCGTGCTGCCATATGTCTTAGAAGAGTGGATCTCAAAGAATATTCCTGCTAAGTATTGTCAGAATATTCGTAAAAATGGGTATTCTATGAAATTTTAAAGTGAGTGGTACTTATAAGTAACGTCGGTAGATAAAGGGTTAATTTGTATCTATCAATTTTTCAGTGAATTTGTTTTTTAATAGTACAAAGTAAGCAAGAGGCTTGGCAATAGATAAAAAAAAATAGAAATTATCCAATAACTCTGTAAAAAAGTCATAAAAATGTATATTGTTGTGTGTGTGTTTGATAGAAAAGTTAATATAGTATTAAACCAAGTACAGTATAAAACCAAAAATGAGTTTTAATATTTTGATCAATTTTGTTTGTCAATGTTGCTTTGGTCTTATAGCGGTTTTTTTTTTTCGATTATCTGCATGTTGCGACACGCATGAAACAACTGTCAAGTGTATGAGGCCCGCGGGAAATACCTATCACATCTTTGCAACCTGGTGGTAAAAAAGGTTGAGTACCCCTGATCTAAGTAGATTCATCTTTCTTCAAATGGAGGAGTTAGAGGCTCAATTAAATTAAGTTTAAATTTTCTTAAAACGAAATCATCTCATGTTTGAAAAACTTCAAATTCTGTTGAACAAATTACGAAATATTTTCATGCTTATCGTATGCATTTTAATTAGAATATGATGAAATTATTTTTTCCTTATCTTAGAATTTATAATGGCTCATAAAATATGTATTAACTTTGTTCATTAAATATTTAATTAGTGCAATCTATTTGATAAAATCCATTTGCTGTAACAACAGACAAATTGTAAGAATGAAAAGATAAATATTTTTGTGCTTTGCCAAATTAAATTTTTAAGACTATTTTGAAGAAAAAACTCCAAGATTGCGATTAATTTATTAATATTTTCTTTTTGCGACGTTCTAAGAAATCTACGAATTATTTATTTGTTAATTTTTGAGGAGCAAAGATCTCGTAAATTTTACATTAGGTTTTTGAAATTGCGCGCAAAATTGAAAAAAGATTTAAAAGTTCCATTTGAAGTAAAGTGTGAAAGCATACAGTTTAGAAGAATAATGAAAGTTAAGATAAATTCGTTTTTGACATTGCATGAGAAGAAAGTATACCCATGCGCGTCATTTGTAAGGCAAAATTATGGAAATTAGGGTATTGCTTTAAGGTATCCGACTAAGTTCGGAACCGTGATTTTGAAAAAGCGTGTAAACGAATAATATTTATGATATTTAGTGTCATTTAGATTAGAAACTATATAAAATTGTTATAAGAATAGTATTACAATAAAAAATTATTTAAGTACAATATTTAGACAAAAAATGAACACAGAATGACCTCTTTTCAAAATATACTCCTTTTGTGAAAAATGCTTCTATTATAATAATATTTTGCCGACCTCTGTACTGAGGCTCAACTAGAATTTTTGAAATATATAACGTAGAAGTGGGTTTATCCATGTTTTACGACAACAGAGGGGAGCAGTCTTAAGAAAAAAACGCCGATAATTATTTCAATGGGTTGTAACTGAAAATAATGTGAATTTTTCAAAAATCATAGTTGAGCCTCTGTACAGAGGTCTGAGCTATATACAGGCAAAATATTATTATAATGGAAGCATTTTTCACAAGAAGGAAAACATTTTGAAAAAAAGGTTGTTCTAAGTTAAATTTTTGCCGAAATATTGTATTTAAATAATTTTTTTTGTCAAAATGTCCTTAAAACAATTTTATACATGTATTCTAATCTAAGTGACACTAAATATCATGCAAATTATCCATTTATGCGCTTTTTTTAAAATCACGGTTCCGAACGTAGTCGGATTCCTTCAAAGTTAAACTGCGAAAATGCTTTCTCATGGCTTTATCTTTGTTGCAAATAAACTCAGTAGCTGGTGAGAAAAGGCATGTTTAAAAACTGCTAATTATTTTGTTTTTATAAGAAGCAAAGTGTAAGGCTGGAATGGATGAATTAGAAATATCATATCTCAGCATATTAATTTGAAATACAAATATACAAAAATGTCATTTTGAGCTAGAAATTAAACTAGATGCATATATATGTCATCAACAACATGGACCGACATAACATTGTGGCCTATAATCGTCATATAATTTGTGAACCGAAATATCACATATTGATTTATGGGCGTCAAATATTTTGAAAAAGTTTTAATATATCTTTTTCTTTTAAATCGTAAAATTATAAGTGGTAAAACAAGATACTACAAAAGTAGATGCACTGCGTCAATTAGATTGTTTTCTAAAAATCATATTCACAGGAACGGATTTTTTTATATTGATATACTTCTGCTTTAAAATTGTTTCACTTTATATTGAAAAGTTCTTTCTATATAGAGATTTAATGAATTATAATAAAACAAAAGAAATATTATTGAAAATTAAAATTGCATAATGATTTACCAATTAAATTAATGATTGCAACGATTTATATTAGGATTTCGTTAAGATATATATTTTACTACATACTAAATACGACTAGAATCTGAATTAAAACATTTTTCAGACGATTTGCTTGAATATGATATAAATTATGGGTATTTTTGTGTAAGTATTATACCAATGCTAACAATTAAAGAAAATTTCAAATTTCCTCCTTTTGAACAATAAATGTATCTCAAACGGAAAATACAGCTTCTATTTCTATAGAAGCATATTTTATACAATTGGAATAATTCTATGAAGTGTTCTTCCGAATTTTGATGTATTTTCTTTAATACAGAGAGCATAAACTGATATATACATTTTTTAAAATTCTGAATAGTGTCGGCTCGGTAGCTTAGAGGTACCGTGCCCACTTTGTAAGCCTAATGTTGCGGGTTCGACCCTGGGGAGAGTTGATAGATTTTCTGATTGCGAAAATAGAAAGCATGCATGTCATATGATTATGTAGCATGTAAAAGATTCCTTGAGTACCAATTTGGCTCTCATACTCTAGGCAATATTTAACATCCAACAAGAAGCATCAAAATTTGGTAGTGAGAGCCGTCACTATATATAGATGGTGCCACCATGAAATGGCTCTCTCATTTTGGGATTTGACATGTCAACAAAGACAAAGTTTCCAATATACAGTCCGTTAAGGGAAAAAACATTCTGAATAGTGTGATACCATACTTTTTTAAGATCCGAATAAAAAGAAATACTTTGAAAATTTAATTTAAAAGAAAATATAGAAAAATGAAAACTAATATGATAATTGATTGGTGATATAAATTTTTTTGTTAACCTACATTTCGTTTTCTCGATTTTCGTTCGTTATCTTGCACAAAATATTCAAAAATGAAGGAACGAACGATAGATTTTTTCAATACGCAAGTGGTATTTTTCTGCATTGGGTATATGTAGGCAGTAAAAATAGTTTTACAGAAGCAAAGCTATTGCGCGTTTGATAAAATGCATCTTTTTTCTCCTAAATGTAATTTTTTTCAATAGCTGTTTTTTAAAAGAGAAGTTTTTTTGATGCTAAAACTGTTTTCATAATCTCATTACACCTTTCATGAAAACCTTTTCAGGATCATTCTAAAAGTAAAATATTTTTGAAAAGACGTAAAGAATATTTATAATGATTTTTTTTTTCATATCTTTTTACGTATGTTGAATGGAAAAGTAATGCACGTAAAAAAGTCCTCATATATAGTTAACTTCTGATATACCAAATATAAAAACATATTTTATTGAAGATAAATATAGCACAAAAGAATATATTGGAAATACCATTTTATTTGTAGCATGGTTTTAACATTTTTATATCTATTTTTATTATGTTCTCTTCTGTATTTCTGTGCAGTTCAATATCTTTTGGGATTTTGATAACATCTCTTTGCTAAGGAAGTTTGCAACTTCGAATGAAGAGACATATATTTTATCAGTTTCTATGTTTAATAAAGTATCTTAGAGAACGCCGTTAATATAGTATCTTGCAACGTGATGCTTATGATTTCATGAGAAATAAATAATGCTCTTTTGTTACTATTTTTATTCCTTCGTATCTTCTTGATAAGGAATAATATACAAACAGTAGATGCGCCCATTTTCTTTATTATATCAATTATTTTTAAAATCCTAATTATTTTAAGAGATGTAAATGATTCTTTTTTGCAGTTAAAGCTGAACAGATAAATGGATAAATTAAATTATATTTAAAAAAAGAATTAAATAGATAAATTAATAAATTATAGACTGCAGTAAAAATATTTTTTAAATGAAATATAGTTTAATTTAGTCTTAAGAGAATGTCTTTCTTGCATTATTTAAACATCAACTACTGCGATAACTCAATTTTCTCATTTAACAGAGAAAAAAAGAAAAAGCAGTTTTTTTAAAAAAAATTTAAGAGAAAAATTTAAAAAAAAGTTATTTTATAAGTAAAAGTAAGAATTTTATATTTTATGTTACACTATTCTATTCCTCCTGGAGTTTTCAGAAAATCCTTAGATAAATAGCTTTACAATTATTGAAACATAAATTATGATTTTTCTTTGCATTAGTATATAAAAGTTATTTGTTTTTAAGATCTTTCAAAACATTTCGAAACATTTAAAAATGTATTGGATTTTTTTTCGGATTGGTAATAGCTCTTTTAACTAAATGAATAAAAGTAACCTCCCCCCAAATTTTAATTATAGTAGAGCTTCTTTTAATAATGAAAATATTACTATATTAATAAAGAAATTAGTTTTCTTAACTGAATTGAAAATTTTTTCCTACTCTAATTATTATGAGGAGTTTTGCAATTTCTGGATAAGAAATCTAAATAATTTGGTTGTATTACTACAGCTAGGTTAATAATTTGTAAGAAAAATATGACGTGCCCGAAGTCTAGCATTTGTAAATGCTTTATTTTTTAAGAAAATGTTAAAAAGAAAACGTAGAATATAACGTTTTCAAATAAAAAAATAAAATTGTTTTGTCTGTACATTTAAATTAAATTACTAAGGACTTCACTATAATAATTTAACCTATTTATTTATTTAAGTTTATGAATAAAAGTGCTACATTATTCAAATTTACTTCTTAATTAATCACTTTTTAATTATTAACCAATTGTTTTAACTATTAATTATTAATTCTTCCGTTTCAAATTATACTATCGATACAATTTTCGTGTGCAAAAAACGACAACCAATGAAAAAAAATAATAAAATTTAAAAATTGTAATTGTTATTTCAACAAATTTCACTTTAAAATACATAGTAACAATTTTTAGTGCTTTAAAACAAAAATTTTAATATCTTCTAATATGTTCATCGATAAAAGTTTCAAAAAATTGAAAATATAAAAGATTATAAAATATCTCATTGTAAGAGAACACTTTTACGCGTGTTAATTATTACATTCAACATAATCTGATTGCCTATGAAAAATAGATATTTAATTTTTTCACAATATTTGTTTTTCAATGTCACAAAGACTTAAAACTAGTTTTGAAATAATATGATTAATCAACGAAATTCATCCATGAAAAATTGAAAGCTTTAAAGATCGTGGAGAAGTTTAAATTAGCACCAAAAAGGATATTTTACCTATCAAATTGCTCCTCAAACTTTCAATATTCCCATCCAAGTTTTACACCATGATTTTTATCGCGACCCCTATGCATTGAATGCAATAATAATGTACTTTGACGCGTTAAAGCTGAAATACGACCTTAATTATAAACTGTACAAATTATCAAGATAAGTATTAAATTTTGTATTTGTTACTTTTAAGTAATATGATAAGTATCATGTTAATTTTTAAATTGGAACAGATTGCAATAATTATGCAAAGTGTGTCTTTTTTTATGATAGCATCCATTTTGTTTTGCTTCCTTTCAGTAAATTAATAATTTTTTAAAATAATATTTTATTTTCGATATTCTCGCACCCCCCACTTAATGTTATCAAGCCTCCTTGGGGGGAGGGGGGTGCACCCCACAGTTTGAGAAACGTTGACCTAACATAATTAGTTATTTTATTTTGTTTGAAAAATATTCACAATACTATTTTTTGCGATGTACATATTTAGTGTTAAATGTAATCAGGAATCTTATTATTATTTCACCATAAAGTATAAATAAAATATGAAATTAAATTAATATTAAAAATAGCAATTGAATAGTTATGCCATCAAAATTTCCAAAAAATAAAAGCAACTCGAAATGAATTCCTTAAGTAAAAAACCTACTTTGTTTTTCTCACGATTTAATGAACCTTTTTACATCTAAGCCGGTACACAGCTTCCCTTTTCCTTTAAATATGTCACATTCGTAATTTAAAACTTTACCTTCTTACGTAACGAGTGAGAAAGAGAACAATTTTCCCAATTCCCGGAAAATGATTAAAATGGCGTAAGGATAGAAGTATAGCAAATAGCGAAAATTTTTCCCTTTGCTCCTAGCCTTTTCGATACGGGATTAAAAGCTTAAGGAAAAGTAACGATCTAACCAGGAAACGAGTTCAAGGAACGCTCGTTTTCTTTATTTCTAGTGATTTTCTTTTTCCTTTTTTTCCTGTAGACTTAAAACTTCTGGCTGAAGTGGTTGAAAACTCCTTCTAGAGAAGTAGCGAAAGAGTTTTCTTGGAAATATTTCTTCTTTTTTAGTGTTTACCAACTTATTTGCAGCATTATCCCCTAGGAAAGCAACATTTGGAAATAATGTTAAAATTGATTTATTCTGTGGTTCTGTTCAATCCATTAAGGTACTTGGAAAGAGAAACTTTGAAAAAATAAGGAATGACTTCCCCTAAAGGAAAAGAACATTCTAAATGAAATATACTCTTCGGGATCAAGGCTGTTTTCCGGAAGGAAATTTGGAAATGGTGTTCTTTCAGAGATGTAAGATCGAATGTAGAGTTTTCCATGGATCGCTTTATTTAATTTAAGTCAATAAAAGAAACTGTCTTGTTTGATTTTCGATTTTATAAACTGGATAAATTTTAGGAATACGACTTGAGGGACTATAGGAAATGCACGGAGGACTTTTTTAAACTTTAAATAAAGTCGAAGCCATTTATTGAAATTCCGAAAAGGTATTTCTGAAAACTTATTTTAGAAGTGACACATACCAAGAGCTTGAATGGTATATTTACTTATTATATAATTGACTAGCTGGTATACCCGTTCTTCACACGGGCGAGTTTAAAAATTAAACAATACAGATTGAAGGATAAAGAAGTTTTTAATGTTAATTTTACGTGTGAATTGCAACAAAAACAAACAAACAAAAAAAAAAGAAAGAAAGAAAGCTTTTTGCACACCTCAGCTGAACAAAAGAAAAACCCATATTCGTTAAACTTTTAAGTCTACAGATCTAATAGCTGATAAAAAGGATTTTTTTTATTTATAGCGCCCCTTCTTGTGGGTAGATTTTTGAAAATACCTACCTAAGCTGATCTCTACTCATGTCTACTACATGGTTACAAGTCTTCTGTAGTGAACTCTTAAAATGGTGTAAATAATTTATTTATATCTGGATGTGTAACACGTTTATATTACTTACTGTTGTATGTTAAAATTGTAATATTTTCAAGCAAAGCCGTTCTTTACATTATAATGGCGATTCAATGGAAACTTGGTGAAATCTTGGCGATAGAGCCAAGTTGACATCATTTTTGGCGACCATGTTGGCAACTTGGTGATTGATTGTACGGTGCAGAAGTTGATATGCTGTAGAGCTACCTGGTGGAGAGCTGCAACAAAGAGGATAACACAAAAACCTTCTCCACAAAAATACATATTCATACCAATTTTCATAGTGTTCGGTTGAACGGTGTTGGAGTGAAGCGAGGTCATACATACAAAAATTCATTTATATATATAGAGAGAGATTAAATACTTTCAATACAATCGTTTTAATTAGATGTATAACATAATTTTATTATCTCAGTAGTATATAAATAGGGAATTCTTTGTGTTTTCCCTTCGATAAATAGTTTAAAAGTAAATTCATAAATTCAACATAATTAGTTTAAAAATTATTAGTAGCAATATAGAATTAAATAAAGGAATCTACTTTTGGTATATATGAAACACTATAAAGTTAATTAGTGTATGTATGAAAGCTCATAACAAAAATATAAAAATAATAACCATAACAGAAAGAGTTTATAAACACTCAAAAAGCTTAATAAATATTCTGAATATAATTAGTAATTCTATGAAACAATATAAAAAAAGTAGGAAAGACAAATGTATTTTTAACAGAACATGTGCTACGATTTAGAAAAACCAATAACATATAGAAATAAACAAATAAGCAAATTGTTTACATAATAAAATTTTTTTATGTAATATATTTATTCGAATAATTTTCACAAATCTTGAATCAAGAATTAAGTGGGTTATTAGAATTTATTTCTTCAGCGTTGTAAAAAAAATCTGCTGCATTTATTTTAACTTTTGAAAAATATAGTAAAAATACTGCGTCAGTCAGTTATAAATTTTATATAGATTTTAAGAGACTGCTTGATGAAATCTAAGTGTCAATTTGTTTTTGTTTTTTTTAAAAAGCATACAATTGCATACTTATCAAATTACTGAAAGTTTTTAACAGATTTTTTTCTCAAAAACATGACTTTTTTTTTTGGAAATTCTAATACTTTTTTATTTTTATTTAAATGAATATAGATGACTTACCGTAGAAATTAAATTAAAAATGAGGATGCAAATCTATACTTGTTAAGTACAGGGGTCGAATCAATAAGAGAAATATTTCGTATTTCATTTGTTATTTACTTATGAAAGAAAGAACAAATTACGATTTTATACGTTGATCAGTAATGAAGAAAATAACATTAAAAGTAGTATTTGTATATTTTGTTTTATTTAGAGAATCATTACTAATAACTGAGAAATATTTTTAAAAAATTATTGATTCCACTACTGAAACATTCCATGAAGCTTCAAATAATTGCATTGTTTATACATTCGAAGCAGAAGTTCTATTAATCTCTTTTTCTTTCTATCTTTATCAGTTACTAAAAAATAACATTTTTAATTTTCAAACAATTTTTTTTGTCTTCAAAAACACTGGCTATTCATTACGATATTGAAAGATCGTTGCAACTCATAAATCAAAATAGTTGCTTAAAATATTATTATCGTTAAGATTTCAGCTAGACAGTTTACAACGAAAAACATTTGAGGTATTAAAAATAAAATTCAAAAATTAAAGGAATAAGAGTAGTTAAGTTAGTCATGGAGTAGTTAAGGTATACCGACTACGTTCGGAACCGTGATTTTGCAAAAGCGTGTAAATGGATAATATTTATAATATTTAGTGTCACTTAGATTAGAAAATGTATATAAAATTGCTTTAAGAATAGTATTACAATAAAAAATTATTTAAGTACAATATTTTGACAAAAAATGAACATAGAATGACCCATTTTCAAAACGTTCTCCTTTTATGAAAAATGCTTCTATTTTACTAATATTTTGCCTGTATATAGCTCAAACCTCTCTTCAGAGGCTCAACTAGAATTTTTGAAATATATACTTAGGAGTGGGTTTATCCATATTTTATTACAGCAGAGGGAGAAATTTTAAGAAAAAAACGCCGATAATTATTTCAATTAGTGGTAACTCTAAAAATAATGTGAATTTTTGAAAAATCATAGTTGAGCCTCTGTACAGAGGTCAGCTATATACAGGCAAAATATTATTATAATAGAAGCATTTTTCACAAAAGGAGAACATTTTGAAAAAAAAAGGTTATTCTAAGTTAGTTTTTTGCGGAAATATTGTATTTAAATAGTTTTTTTTTTGTCAAAATGTGTCCTTAAAACAATTTTATACATGTATTCTAATCTAAGTGACACTAAATATCATGAAAATTATCCATTTATGCTCTTTTTTAAAATCACGGTTCCAAACGTAGTCGGATACCTTAATAGTTTAATTTAAAAGACAAACAAAATGTTTTTATATTAAGAACGAAAACACAAATATTGTAGTGTTTTACGAAATAAAAAGAGTTTTATGTTAAATAAGTAGAAAATACTTAAACAAAATATGTATTTAAACTTAAGTTTATTTAAATTTTAATAAAAATTTGTCGCCAGGCACATTTGAAATATATTTTACACGATTATTATTACATAGATATTTTCAATGGAGTATATTGCTAAAATAAGATAATTTTAAGAAATCCTTTTTAAAATTTCAGTTTTAATGAATCGATTTTTGTGTTAATTTGACAGTTTGTTCGTATAGTTCTTAATCTCCCGATTAGTGAACATTATTTCTCAAGTTTCGAAAGCGTACGGTAACTATTCTTATTCTATAGATGGGAGAAACAACATCTGTTAGAAAAAGAAAAATGGACAAAGGAAGCATAGAAACAAATTGACCCTTATATTGTTATCTCCTTTTTTAGACATCCTTAAAAGGGTATAAATGAGAAACTAAAACCATACAGCTGTTTTAGTCTCACGAGGCCACGTATTTTTTCATATTACGACAATATTTATTTAGAAAAATCGAATGAATAGAGCATTTTTGTTTTTCTCTACCAATTAAAATAATGAGCTCTAAATTAGAAAAATTAATCAAAACTTTTTTTAAAAACATAAATTTCTCGAGCACAAAGTAAGTGGGGAAAATGTTCAATGAATGAAATGTTCTGAAATAATAATATACTAGATTTATACGTATTTATTAACATTTTCTTTTACTGAAATGAAAAAGGGTATCAAATTTATGCTATTGCTGAAATATACTCTTAAGTTGAACGAATATTTGTGTATCTTAAAGAGATTATTTACAAATTCTAAGATTTTAAGAAAAAACTATAAATATGAATAATATTACTTGTTCTCACAATTGTTGTTGATTTATTCTGTTGCATGATTTCTTAGGCTAACGAGATTGATATGTTAAATATTTTGAAGTTCGAAGTTATCACGGTGGTGTACTGTGAAGTTCGGAGAGAGGAGTGCCGAGTCAAAACTCGTCCTTGTCACTGATTGAGGTTCAAATCGGTGAGAGCTTCCTTCAAAAAATGGTAAATGGAGAATTTCATTTTTGGTAGGGGAGGTTTGGAAGTTTAAACGTTTAAGGAGAGCTTGGTTCCCTTGGGCATCCCACCAATACTCTTCGCGTTTATATTGAATAAGACGTTACCAAGCATCCATTGAATCAATTGCGTGATTTCAATAGTGAAAAACTATCTAAATAAGTTTATTTTTAAAATATTTTTTAGATTTTTATGAAATGTATGTGCAGCAAAGTTATCATTTTATTTAAAATAATTAAAAATGAATAAAATATAATTTCCCCCCCCCCCCCCTTTTTTTTTGCAGAAAAAACTAGTAGGTGTTAAAATGCATTGTAAGAAAATAATAAAAAAAATGTTGAGTATCTGTGGAAATGTCTATTTCCCTTTAAATAAATTATTTTCTCAATGAAACTTTTACTTGATGAATATTTATAAAATTTCCACATTTCATGTAAATGAGATTCAAAACATTTTGCCTCATAGTTGTAAGGAAGGTCATAAATGTATCATATCATTATTGCACAGTGTTTTCGAAAAGTCACATTTCGAACTAATTTTTATCGTAGGGGCTTAGATCATTCACATGGATGAAAGGTATTGTTTGACTGAATAAAGCTTAAAAACTTGTTTGCTAGAAATTTTTAAAAGCAGGAATTTTGTCTATTTAGCATCTAAAGCAAAGTTATAAATATTTCTTACATTGCAAATCAACAAATACTCCAATATTTAAATTTTATAAAATTCATAACCTCGGCTCTGAGTTTTATTCAAACACGATAACTTATTTTTATAAGCTTCTCTAATTCTAAGATAATTAATTGTGGAATATATAGAGATTTGAACTTAGTATATGTATCCATATCAAATGATCCAGATGAAAATTTTTTAAAATTTATAATATTCAAATTTAAACTTTCACAATTGAAAGTAAATTTTACTTAAAATATCATAAAATTAAAATCCGAACTTCATAAGAATTTTTTCACATTTCTAAAAAATTATAAATATTATAGCATTGAAATCTGAGCTATATGTAAGCATCATAATTTTTGATACAAATTTTTTTTTAAATTTTAAAATTGCATAATTATTTGCATTACTATAAGTGTTTTCCTAGGGTTTTTAGCAGTCAAATTAAAAAAACTTTGTTTAAATGTATCATATAATTATACAGAAAATAAATTGTATAAAAATCTTACTTTAGCCTTGAAGTAAGCAACACAAGCGTATTTTCTTCAATAGAACTAGTTAGGAACAAATAGCAGAAGTCAGAAATTGGGAATACATTGAATTAGAATTAACGAGCTAGTCTTTAGGTTCAAACAAAAGTGATTTGGAGCTCTAGACTTTAGAATTCTATCCTTCCTTCTTAAACGTCCCTGGAGAAACCCTTCTTGCTTATTCCGGTACTTTCGATAATCGAACGCTTTTGTTTTAAATTTCCGGTCACCAAACCCTGAAAAGGAGTGGGAATAATGAGAAATGGCTTCCTTTCAGCCACCGAGACTTCCTCTTAATTTACTAATTCTTTATTCACTCACACACATATACAGTAATGTTGTTTGAAATGTGTATTCATAATTGAATTTTTGTTTTTAATTGTGACACATTTTTAAAGAAACGATTGATTAGGTAATTAATTTAACAAAGAATTCGTTTAGGGGATTTTATTTTTCTCGTGAAAACTGTGCATTGTATTTGATGATTATTGATTAAAACACTTTAGTTAAAGCGAAATAGGCAACTAAATAAAGTTTATTGAAATTTACTGTTATTTAAGGATTTTTTTTGAAAAAAATGCGGGTAAAAATTTTTGAAAAGTTCTTTGTTAAGTGATTTTGAATGCACATTAAAATTTTTTTGAACATGAATTATGAAACATATTAACACAATTAAATGTTCCAATAAGCCAATAAACTTTGTATCCGTTTGAAAAACTTTAGGGGCGATTTCTTTTCAAGAATTAGCTCATTCATTGTAATTAATTAATTGTCCTATATTATTATTATTGTTATTTATATTAAATTGTCTGCTATTTCTAACATTATTTTATTAATTTTGAAGCTAAAAAGTCTTATAAATTTGTGCACCAATCAAAATGTTTATGTTACAAAAAACTATTTAAAAAAATGACCTGGTACTAATGTGTAATAATAATAGACCTTCAAAAATATACTATTTGTGATTTTAAGAAACACTAGTTCTAAGCTAATTAAGTTTTTAAAATATTCATTACTAAATTTATTATGTGAATTAAATGTGCGTGTTCTGTATCAAAAAAAAATTAAAACAAAAAAAAAAAAAAAAAAAAAAAAAGAAGAAATTGTTTCGTTTTTTTATGTTAATTTCTTAAAACTTATTATGTGATTTAAATTTATTTCCCCTGATTTAAAAATTGTTTTATATTTACCATAAAATCCGGCGTATAAAGCGCACTTTTAACTCAAAAAATAAGATCGAAATTTAAGGGTGCGCGTTATACGCCGGGTATAAAAATGAAAGATTTAAAAATTAAAAAAGTTGACCATAGAAGAAAATTAGACTTCAACATATATCGAAATACAGTTTATTTTAAAAAAAATGACACTCCTTATGAACTTAAGGGTTGTAGTACTATAAGTATACTATTTTTTCAAAAGCTTGTTATAATAACTTGAATAAATTGCTGCAAAACATAAGAACATTAAGCACGTACATTTCAGAATTTTTCGTAAAACAGGGGGTGAGCGCTATACGGCGAATATACCTAAAAGTTGAAAATTTCAGCTTCAAAGTATGAGTGCGTGATATACGGCGGTGCGCGTTATACACCGGATTTTACGGTAGTTAAGAAATTAAGTTTATTTGTTCCGTTTCGCGTCAAATTACATGTGTGTGTTTAAAATTTTCTTAAAACAGTATTAAATTGATATTTAAAACCTAAAAGGCAAACTCGGACCACATAGTATTTATTAAAGAAAATTTCATATTGAAATTTTTATGGAAATAGAATGTAATTTAAGTAAAGTAAAATATAAATTATAAAATATGCATGTGTAATATTTGACTTAAGGAAATCAGAATTGGGATGTATGTATATTTGAAGGAGATGAAAATAACTAAAAATGTGTGTATGAACTCATAAGTTTTTTTAATAAATAATAGTTACAGAATGAATAAGTACATAAAGATCACAAAAACCTAATGTGTAAAGAAGAAAAATATATTCAAGGTTTCATTTTTAAATAGAGTTTATTATAATTTAATTTTAAAATTTACATAAATAACTATTTCAGTAAAGTTAAATTATATAAATGTTTGTTTTTTTCGAAGTGTATAGTAGAAATTTACGAATTAATCTAGACTAAGAGAGAGTATTTAAGTCTCATTTCGTACTATAAACCAACATCTAACGAATAAAAGCGATAAGACAAGAAAATGTTTTAGTTTTCTTTCCTTAACTGACTGCCATTGCAGAAATATTGTTCCTTTTAATTCTATCTCGGTGCTTATGCTGTTCGCAGTGATGTTTTACATAAAATAAGTTTGGTACTCTAAAAGCCTTATTACGTATCAACTGGATTATTTCAATTTTTCTGTTGAGGCTGTTCTTCAAATCTACTTTTCTTGGAAGTGTTGATACTCAGCAGTTTTTAGCTTAGAATTTTAAGGGGACATGGTACGATTTACACAAAATTTGTAGTTTAATGGTTTCGAAAATTTGTTTGGTTGACTTTTATGTGTATATATTATGTAAAACAGAATTTGTACTTGAAATTTCATAAAAAGCTAAGCATTTAATTTTTTAAGAAAAAAACTTTTTGAAGTGATTTTAAAATGCTACTTCTACAAAAATCGACGTACACACATGAAATTTGATTTACAAGTAAGTTAAACTATGTATAATAACAGATGGTATGGTTTTTGTGATAACATGATTGGTATTCGTACAATGCATCTTTTTATGAATTCTTATTGAAAATTACTAAAAAAATGCATGAATTCTAAATTCAATTACCTTAAAAGAATAAGTAATGATTTGATTCAAAAATGCATTCCAACTTTTATTATATGTACTATTAGCCATTGTTAGAAAAAATATTTAAGCATTTGGTACAATAAGAAAAAGCCTTAGCACTTTAAACGAAGACAAACTAGTTATTTTATCTTTCTGAGATAAGTTAGTTTAAAATTTTGATTTGCCATAGGGATGTGAATAAAAACGAACGTAAAAGTCATCCTAATTCTGTATTTTTTAAACATGTGGTTTTCAAATTTTGTAGAGTTATTGTTAAGTATATAAAAGATAATTTAGGCTTAAAAAATAAGATTTGATTTTTTGAGCTATTTTTGTCATTTGAATCACACTGCCACCATGATATTCAAACATTCTGCAAAAAGTTTTAATATGAAAGTTGGCTTTAATCTTTGACCTAAAGTACATTTTATCGTTAATTTAGGAACACAAAGCTGTTACTATTTTTGAGATAATTATTAAAAACGATTGTCTTGTATATTTGAAACAATATTATAAATATATAATATGCTTAAAGATAATTAGATAAAACTGAAGCTGAATTTTTCGTGAATAATAAAACTTAATGGAAAATTTCAAGAAATTATATGCGCTAATAAGTCTATTTAATTGGATTGTGTAGATATAAAAGTGATTATTTCTAATAAGTCCACTTAGTTTTGTTGTGGAATAGATACCATTAACTTTTTTAGATATCGAAATCCTCCCACATTAATAGTTGGATGGGTTTTTCTGTTAAAAATGCCTTTTTATCTTTATGAATGTTCTTTATGGCCGTGTGCATTCCTCTAATGTCTTAATTCCATTAACAGTAATTACGATCAATGGTTACCTCAAGGCTATTAATATCCCACAGAGCCCTCTAATGCTTGAAAGAACGGATGCCATTTTGGGTCACGAAATTTTTACAAAGCAATATCTTTAATGTCATTTAATATTGAATTGTGATTAAATAAATTGTGGATAAAAATAAAAAAAAGAAAGAAAAAGAAATCGAAATAATTATGAAAGTAATGCAGCTGTAATTTTACTTATTCAAAAAAAAAAAAAAAAATCAGAATTTGAATTACATACAATGGCATGATGTTATATATTATTTATTATAAGTCATTTTATTTGTGGTTAATCTTATGAGAAATTAAGTCACATTATTTATATAGTTGAATAAAACTATCTGAAATAAAGACTTAAATTATTATAGGTTAGAGTCTGCTCTGGATAATTTTATTAAAAATATTTTGTCTCAAAATTAATTTTACTCGAAATCCTTACTTACTATATATAACTGTCTTAATTGCTTTAAATTTATGCTATGGGGTATATGACATAAGTATAGTTAAAATATGTGTTTATGGAAGTAATTATTGAAATAAGTAGTATCAAAATAATATACTTATAAACTTATCTGTTTGTACCATAAAAATTAATTGTCCCAAACACAATTAATTTTGATCTCAACTCTCAGTAATTTATTTTGTTAGTTTAAAACAATCTGAATTGAGCTGAATTTATTTTTGAGTAATGAATACATATTTGTTTAATGAAACATAGTAATTGATTCTTAAAGTAAATTTATTTGTATACAAAACGTGCATACAATATACATATTCAAGAATTATTTCGCAAAATTTAACCTTATTCATAAAGATTTTTTTGTTCAGAAAAAAACTTTTACGATATATGCGCTATTATTTATTAATTTTTGAGAAATGCTATATTAAATAATTATTAATATTTAATTAGTATATATAATGCTTCTTAGTAATTTAATACAAATGTGTATTATCATTCTTCAATTTAGCAATGAACACCCACTACATTAAGAATTCATATACTCAAAAAACGATAAAACGATAATTAAATGAGTAAAAAGAATTTTTTTCTGAATATAAACGTATGGTTATAAGACAATATGTTTCCTATTACATAAAATGCATTATTTTATTACATATATTGCAAATACATCAATTTCTTTTATGCAACTATATAATAAGAAATGAAATATGGGATTTTTTCTTCTTTTTTTCTCCAAATTATTTGATGCATTTTATAAACTTAAATAATTTAAGATGGCAAAATTTCTTATTCTTGTTTTAGAAGAGAGTCATAAATTCCTTTCTAGCTTGTTTTTTTTTTATCATTTACGTCAAAAATGGACGATGTCGACCTTTTTAAAACTGGTATTTTATAATTATTTGATCCATTCTATAAACTTAAATAACCTAAGATAGTAAGTTTTCCCATTCTTGACTTAAAATAAAGAGTCATAAATACTTTTCAAGCTTTATTTTGCTATCATACGTGTACAAAAATGGACGATGTCAGGTTTTCTCAAGTTGGCTACTAGCCAAATATGGTGTACTTCAAAATTTTCATTCACGAAAGAACCACACAATAGCAAGGTTTATATCGTGCGTACTACCTTCTAAATTTAAAAGGTCTTTTAGTGACAAATATTCATCTCTAGGTCCATTGCTCTAGTAACGAATAATTGTCCTGGAGAAAATCATTATTCCGTGAAGTTGGCTGCAAGACCAGCGTTCTGTAAGACTTTCTGTAGAACTTCCAAATTAACTGTCAGCGTTTAAATTGTTGCTTGCTCCTCCTTTATTAAACTAGACGAGCATAAATTCCTTTTCAAATTGTATCGCGAATTAATGCGGGATCTAATAAATATACAGAACAATGTTTTGATTATTTTAATTGTATTCGGGAGCATTCTTTAAGGAATAAAATGGAAGCCATTTTCCCTTGAGGGAGAGTATTATAAAGAGATTCTCTTATCTGAGAAAGAGAATGTCACCATTTGGATATAAAGTTTATTTCGTGATTTTTCTCAACAATTTAATCTGCGTGGGAATTTAACTAACGAACGATAAATCGTTTTGTAATTTTAAAAGTACTTTACGGAATAGAGATTATCTATTTCAAATATTTCTCTCTTTCAGGATGAATTATTTCGAAATAAGAGAAAAAAAAATTAAATTTTGGTTGTTTATCTCAATAATTCACTTTGAAGTGCTTGCTATTTTTTTACTATTATCTTGTTAAAATTGATGGATTTTTCACCATCGCAATTTATCTTTCGGTCAAATTTTGAAATGTTTCGATATACTTAGGTAATAAGTTCCATATATTTATATGTATAATTAAATATTTTTATACATTAGAAACTTGATTCTGTAGTAATATATTTGTAATTATCAGTAATTATAAATGAACTTAATTGGAAGTATCAAGATTAAAAATTTACTTGTAAAGTGTAAAGCAAAAATTCTGAATTCGTATTACGAGTACTTAGAAAATTCTAATATATACTGTATCATAACTTCTGGCAACTGTTACTTCTTCAAAGTTGAAATACTTTTATGATAAATAATTAAATAATTACACATCTGAATTACATTAAATAGCTAGAAAATAATAGAAACATTCATGCTGGTGTTAAACATAAAAAATAAACTGAATTTTTACTAAGCTTATAGATAGAAATTTTAAAATGTTTCATACATGTGATTTAATAGTAAGTATTTCCTTTAAATTTTTTCTTTGATTCAAAGGGCATGGTCACGATAGCCTAGTGGTCATAGTCATGAACTCGTGGGTGGTGTGTCATGGGTTCGAGGCATGCTGCCACTGAAGACCTCCGTGCAGAGGGGGCTGATGCATGTTAAACTTGTCAAGCTTGAAGTCCTCACGTTGGCGTAGTAGTTTGGAGAGTGGGTTCCAGCTCTGTCATCTCCACTCAAAGTTACTAGTACAAGTTATAGAATGTGATTAAACATAAAAAAAATTTCTTTCTTCTGTAATATGATGAACTATAGCATTGTTTATTTTTGTAGATAATTTTTTTTATACATTTACACTTATAAGTATCGTGCAAATAAATAGACGTTATTTTTTAATCTTAACAAACAAAAAAAAAAAAAATAAGCCGAATAGTAAAGAATTAAGCTCTTCAATTCATTTTCTATTATTTAATGCTGTTTGAATATCTTTTTTATGTTCCGAAGATATTGAATATTAAACAGAATGTGTGTGTTTTATAAAATGAGGGAAAGGAGTTTTATTATTTTTTTTTATTTTGAAAAAGAAATACTTAGACCGTAAACATCTTAATTTCAGTTTTGTGAAAGAAATGACATTACCTTAAAAAATAACGTCATTGTAAAAAAAAAAAATGTTAAACTATTGTGATTTCCAATTTAAAAAAAATAAATAAGAGAGAAAAATATAGATAATGTCAAACTTCCTAAAATATTTCGTATTTGAAGGATAAAATATATTCAGTATGAAAATATTACGGTAGATTAACTCAGATTTCCAAAGAGATGTTGTAAAAAAAAATAAAGTAAACAAAATACTTTGATTTATTAATAGATGAAAAAAAAATGATTTTTCTCTTCTATCTCTCACAAATATACTTTATTCCCCATTAAAATTTACAGTAAGCTAAATAAAAAAAATTATATTTTCTGAAAAATATGCAATGATGTTTAAGAGAATTATTAATCATTTCCAATAATTAATCTGTCAACAAAAAATAAGATAATTTAATAAATTATAGCAAAAGTTCAATGAAAAGTATTTTATACATTTCAATGGTCTCAAAAAATCTTCTAAAGAAGTTTGTTTTAAAACTTCTTAAACATCCAGAAGTTAGTTCTAAAAATCATCCTATCTCTTCACTTGTTTCTTTTATGAAACCACACAGTAAAATATAGTAATTTAAGGCTATCGGAATGACTTAAATTGCGTGTAACAGTTTTCTGCTAGTTACTATAAAACTTTGCCGCTTCGTTATCACTTAACGCTGATAAAATCATTAGGAATTTTCCCATAAAATACTCCTGGAGACGAAACGATAATCGATTTCACAACCGTATCGCAAAAAATCGAAATACTTACGAAATCGAAAATCGATTTCGGAAGAGTTCGCTTAGGAAATCAATACTTACTTTGTCCTTTTTTTCCTTTTTACTTATAATGCTTAGAAAAAAAAAACGTACTATTGATTATGTCAGTTGGAAATATCTATGATTATAAAGAAACAGGTGTTACAGAAGGGAAAAAAATTGTAAGGAGCATTTGAGGTTTTATTTTGTTCTACCAGAGAACAAAATATTACGACCATAAACTACTATGGTTTTCTTACAAATAAAATCTCTTTTTTTTTCCTCCAATAGTTTTGATAAAACTTAAAATTTCTTTCATTAAAAGTCTGAAAAGAAATTTTTAATGTTTGAAATGCTATGTCCAAATAAATAAATAAATAAATAAATAAAAGATTAGATCATTTTAAAGAAATATCCTTTATAGTTTAAAGTAGTGGCATCGAAGTTATAACGAAAGGACATAAAGCTTTTTCACATATCTTGCTATAAGATACTATTTTTCAAAGTTAAATATTTTGAAGATTTCTATTAATCATTTTATTTTGAAGAAAAGTGTTTCTTCATAGAAATTATTTTTACTGAATCATTTCTCTCATATTTGATCTATAGTAGAATAAAGTACGACGCGATCATAGATGAAACATTATAAAATGTTTTGGGCTTTTTATATAAAGAATAAAGAACGATAAAAGTATTATAAATATAAGGTATAGTGAATATTACTATTTATGTACATTATGAAGTTTATTGTGCATTGCATATTTAAAATATTTTATAATTAATCTTTTGCTGCAAAAATATTCTTAAAATAACTTATTTATGATATATTTGTTAAGGATATAAATTAACTTTAGTACAATAATTTAAGTAATGCAAATTAAACTTATTAATTTTGATATAAATATCTTCCATTTTTATCTCTGTAATTCAAAAGGTAAGTGTATCTTCAGTTTAATTTATGCATACTTAAATATCATAAATATTAAAAATCTGTAAGCAAGCCATTTACATTCGGGCCCCTATATGTAGATGTCCATCTTTTAGTATACTTTATAAACCACATAAAACAAATTTAAAATTCATAAACAGAATATATTTAAAAAAAAAAGTAATTGTTCACACCTTTTTGTAAATAAATATTTATATATTAAGGCAAGGGTAAGACATATATAAATATTTTTGTAAATAAATATTTATATATGTCTTACCCATCAAAAAAAGAAAGAAAAATTGCAAGGAAAACAAGAATTTCGAGGAATATACTATATTTTCATTATTAAAGAAATAATTTTATTTTAAACATAATAAATTTTAAGGACATTTTCTAATTTAAAGCATACAAGTAATTTTAAACACACATACATTATTTTATAACTAGAAATTATAAACATACATTATCACATGCATCATTAAATTTAATTACTCATAAAATCCGTTAATTTTTTTTGAGTTTTTTTTGTTTGAAAAAATTATTTATTTCATAATAAGCCTCACATCTTTGCAATGCACCAAAAACTCCAACAGGCGTATTTTTTCCGTGTATTTTAAAAAATTTTCTAGTCATTCATTGCTACCTAGAAATTGGTCGTATCCCAATGCCTTTGCAAATTGAAGAGCTTTCTCTTTTACGAAAGGTCCAGAGAGCGGAACATTTTTATCTCGCATTGTGTGTATCTACTTCAAAACTGTCTCCTCAACCTCTTCATAGACACATGTTCTTAAACGTTTTGAACAAGAATTCGATGAATCATAATTTTGTAACTTATCTCGATTTCTTATAATAGTTAATAAGCTGTTTAGAGGAATATCAAATTTTAAAGGAAAATCCTTTTTCTTGACGCCTTTATCCACTTTCTGAAGGATTATTTTTTTGTTTGATGCTCTAGCATTTACGTTTTGACATTTTCGAGCTACAAGAAACGAAGTTACCAGTGCAACTGACCAACACTACAAATGAACGGAGACTTGTTCAAGGACACGAGACGAGTCGACTGAGAGTGAAAGGAGATATTAATGTTTCTAGTGAACTGGACAATGGGAGTTAAAGGTTGCCCTTCTTGGATGAAACGCCCAGAATTCTGTTGCTCTTGGCGAGTTAGGCACATAATAAAACCAGTTCTTTATAACCATCATAAAATGTGTTTAAAGAGAGAATAACTAGAAATGTTTAGAAATACTTTGAAAATAGGGAGAGAAAAAATTGAAACACAAGAAAAAAAAAAGGTTCGTTGTATAGAAAATGCACTTCGCTATTGTGAGATTATTTTAAGAAGAAAATCGGTCGACTGTACGGTCGACTGTACTTTCGAACTGATTATTTCCACCATGTGTGAATGACACATAATAGTACATATTAATTTAATCCCAAATCCCTCTATTCTTACGTTCTAATAATGAATTTAAAAACACGCAAAACATAACATGTGCATCAAAGTAAAAGTTCTTAAAAATCAAACTAATAGCAATGAAAAATGAAGAACTTTAATTTCTATTTTTCCATCGCTCCCTTTAAAATATTTATTAGGTTGTTAAGATCAGCGCATAATCAATCAGAAATGGAAACGCATTTATATGAAACGAATACATTAAATTACATATTCATTACCACGTAAAACAGTTTAAAAAATAGAAGGAAATTCCATTTGTCATAAATAAATCATACTCTAGTTTTTTTTAAGAAAAATAATATATACCGGAAATAAAAATAATAACTAATGACTCGAACAGAGTTTTATTGATAAACCCAATTTCTTCACCATCCATCAAGAACGTAAGAATTAAAGCTAACAAAAACTCCAAAATGTTACAAGAAAACTGCTAACTAATAGTTTCCACGCGATTTAATAGCCACAATATCATTACAATTGTCGTAATTAATATCGCTTACTCAGCCGAAGTCAAATGCGCACTTTTAATTCTACAAGACTGCGTTCAAACGCCATCATGGCAATAAAAACGTTGCCAATCGATAAGGTATAACCTTTGAACACGGAAGGAAAGAGTTGTTTGAATGGGTTTCTGATTCCTTGGCTCCAAGCCAAAACTTCGATTAATATTCCTTTGCAAAAAAAAAAAAAAATAAGTTCTATATCCATTATTTTTCATTATTCGTCTCCATTCAGGAAATCTAGCGGATTCAGAAAGATTTATTTTTTTAGCACATTCAAGGTAGAAATGTGACGAGAATTTTTCAGTAATTTGAATCTTACATGACATTTTTTCTTCGGTTAAGAATAAATCTGAATACATTTGAGGATATTTCACAGTGAATAAAAGGATATAAAGAGATCGAAAAGAACAAAACATTGTATCGTTTGCAAAAAAGACTATTTGTCTTTTAAATAAGTTTGAAAAATCGTGTCTCAGATAATGGAATATGTGAAAGTTCTAGGAAGGTAACGCTTTCCCTTCTATCGTGTATAATCATTACTTCTCTGAATCGTTATAAGTACGTTTTGGAAACGAGGTATGGAAAAATATTACAATGTATACATTTATTGAAGATTTTAAATGATAAGCTGTATATATTTTATGAGTATCGATAGAAAAGTTACATATGATACATTCGCTTTGAGAGGAGACTGTGTATAATAATGGGTTCGTGGTGATGAAGATAGGTTGAATGCTTATAAATAAAGATTTATATTTGGAATATACATCATTTAGGGGAGTATTAAGCATTGTGTGAATGCATACCAGTCTCAATGTGTTATAAATATATTCACCGTTAAATGACTTGAATGAGAAAAAAGTAACATTATTTCTGCCATAATTGTAATTCTTTAGAATTAAAATGCGATAGAAATTAAATTCTGTTAAAAATTATCTAGAAATACGTCAGCATTAAGAATTTTTATGCTTAAAACCAAGCAACTTAATTCCATTTTATGATGATAAAACATAAATGCTGTATTTTTTTGATAGAATGAAAGAATGCATTTTTTTTAAGTATCTGTTTTTTGTTAAAAGATCTCAGAACCTAAAAATGAAATTTATTTCATATTTAGCGTTGATGTTCATGAATAAACATGAATTATATTATTTTTTTTTCTTTAAAACTGTCTTTTTAATTTTCGACCTATTGAAACTCATGTCAGGTGTTATATTTATATTTATTTTTTGCATATCATTTCTGTAATTGCTTATTTGTGCAGGTAACTTTTATAGATTTAAAAGTTGAGCATTGTTTTTAAAATAAGGGTGCCAACGTAGAATAAAATACATTAGAATGATTTATAACGGTTATAGAATTTTATAATGATATACTTCTAATTCATCATTTTCAGAAATTATTTTATTGCTTTATATTAAATATAATTAATATAAATTTGCATTTTTATGTTAAAATTAAAATTATTATGCTTATTTATCAAAGAACAAATCGGATTTGAGCTTTCGAAATTAATTCTACAAATATATATTTAAAGAGTTAGAATAAATATACAATTAATTATTTATTCTAAATTATGTTAAGATTGGATGCAAAATAAGACATACAACTAAAATAGAAGAAAGAGAAATAGAATTAGAAGACACAGACAAATAAAATAAATGTATTTCCTTTCTACCGAAACTTTGTAACTCATCTGGATAAAATTCATCAGAATAACATCCAATCCGAATAAAAGTATTACATAAGATTCACAGCAATAGGTAATTATTAAATGTCACGTTCTATAAGGTCTGAAAGACGAGACGAGATCCAACAACAAAATATTTTTTCTTTATTATGCTCTCCGAGGTAATGAGATGATTGAAAATATGCTATCATGTTGACAAAGCACGTTTGGTTTTAAATAACAACTTGTTTCTTTAGTATAGAGATAAAGTGAATAACAGAGTTAAAATTTATTAATTTAAGATCCATATTTTAAGAAATGGATTATTAGTTGCTTAAAAAGTTGTTCACTTGTTGAAGGAAATGTTTTATATTTGGAATATGACATGCAATAAAAATAAATAAAACACATTGTACCAATAAAGCTTCTGTTTGCCCAATTTCATGTTATTAAAATCTTTTATACTTTGAATGAATTTTGCAATTATTCGAAATATGTTTCCTTTCAAATATTAAAAAACAACAACGTAAAATATTGTTTTATTACGAAATAGCAATGTATATGGACTTATGGAACTTACAGCAACTTATGGGATCAAAAATTAAATTAAACATACATTGTGTTATGACAGTCAGATACCTTTCGAAAAGCTTTAAAAATATTCTGAGCACGGATTTCTCAAGCTCATTCTAAAATTATTAACATATTCATTATGATTTGGGGTGAAATCGTTATAAGCCACTAAAGATGTTAGCTAATTTGTTATGATACAGCCGTATGTATAATGAAATACGTGAGAAACACAGATCACTTCTATTAATATGATAGAAAACAATATGACGAATCATTATCTATGACATAACTTTTGCGGTTGTGATTTAATTATTTGAATCATTACTATCTCTCTAGAATTTTATTTTATTACGTAAAATCTAATACTTTAAAATTTTAAAAATTAATTTTATTAAAAATTCTAAAAATTAACATTTTGAACTGAGAGGTTTGTATTGTTTAACTACCTTCAATGAATCAACAACTATAGATTTTAGAAAATACCATTTAAAACAATATTTTCAGCAAATAAATATTAGAGTAATGCAGATCTCTTTCATGTTCGAGAAGTAAAAATATTTTTTGTCAAGAATTTCCGCGTTCAAATATGCTTTCGTGTTTTTCGACTCTTGTACACTCTTTTTTAATATACATACATATGATACACGTATCCCATTAAGAAACCAAAACAGTCATCTGGCGAATGGCACTCTATGATTTGGTCCCGTCATGAACACGACATCATCATCATCATCACATTAAAATCAATTTAGAACAAATAATTATGTTAATAAATTAAATTTAGTTACTAAACCTATTTTTAAAACAGAAAGATCTCAATAACGAATAATTGTTTTTTTTTGGTGTTTTTCGACACTTACCTACTCGTATTTTAATATAAAAACATTGCAAATATTTTGTAAAGAAAAGTACTATGAATTCCTACAGTGTTATTACCGAATGCAAATGAATCTTCTTAATCAATTTTTTGACACAGTGTTTAGTCTAATTTTCAAATTGTGAGCAATCTTAATATATTTAATTGTATGAATATGAAATAAAGGTATAAAAAGAGATGTACCATTTGCTAGTCTTCTTTAATTTTTTTCAACCAGTTTGATTAGTATTAATATGTAATGTGTGATTTGGAAATATTAAATTTGTTTCCTGATTTTAGCATGTGTTCATGCAATACTGTTACAATCCATGTTTACTGGTTAACAAGGGAATATATGAGAATAAACAAAAATAAATAGATGACTGTAGTTATTCAGGGTAAATATAGAAATAAATATGCAATAACAATATAAAAAAATTAGTTTCGTGAAGAAATAAATCTCTACTCTTGATAATTATATATGCAAATTGTTTAGGCTAAGGGCTCCGAAATACAACTTTTGGTCCTTATTTTAAAAAGCAATAGCGTCGATCCTTTTAAAATTAAAAAAATAAATAAATAAAAGTAACAACTTATAAATTTTTTAACATTTAAATATTTTTAAGAAACATTAAATGTTTTTCTACCTCCTTAGAACTAAAAGCTTAAAACTATTTATAATTTAAAATATTAATTTAAGTGTATTTTCAAAAATCCATGATTAATTTCTTCTGATTCCAACAAATGTCTTAATAAGTTCACTACATTAATATAATTACTTTTATTACGAATCCTTTGATTTATTATATTATTTATTTTGTTCATTAACAGCATGTCAAGTCTCTCCTTATATAGTTTTTATACTCGGATATTTTCCTGTAATGGCAATTATTTTATTTGATCAAATATTCTGCAGATGTCGTGTAGAATACTTGGACTTCTTTCTGCTGAGAATATGTCAGGCTGAGCACGTGTTACTTCATTTGCTCCTTTGATCTTTAATGAACACAGGAAGATTTCTTTAAATAGCTTTAATGTTTTATTCAGCACGTATCAACAACACCACCAGTTTGTTTTTCTTTGAGCATCAATTATATTATCTGATATCTTAAATTAAGTATGTTAAACAACACATGTTAGATTAATTGACTGAAATATTTTTACTTTTATAATGTTTTGTGAAATCAGTAGAACACATTATTACCGCCTTTCTAATTTTTTGTGCATTTTATTCTCAGATCTTTTTTGTACCTCATGAGAGAATTCTTTTTATATTTCAATTTTGAAGAGCTTCTATTTAAACTTTAATTTCATTTTAACCCTTTAACTGGTCAATTTTTTTTTGCCCAAAATCTTTCAAAAATGGACCCGGTTTTTATTGCATATGACTGAGCATAGTTCTTAATAGAAAAAAAATAGCAGAATTTTAATTTAATTTTCAATTTTAAAGTTTTCACACTTTTTTTTATTTTACAACTGTGGAACACAAAAATCCTTGAATTTTTGCTTTTTTAAGAACATTTCTCATGCTATGAAGAATGTTTCATATATCTTAATAGAATACCTCTCAATTTTACAAAAATATTTCATGTTCGTTTCCCTTTTTTAAACAGTTGAAAGTTTTGTGTGCATATATATATTTGAAGTATGGTAGTATGCAAAGGTTTGCATTGTGCAAACAAAATATACAGGAGTTTCTTGCATTATTTTTTCGTATTGATTTGTTTTCATACAACAAACTGCCCATTATCTTGCCCAACTCAATTTATTATCAAAAATTTTCAAGAATCTTAATTCTTGCCTTAAAAAAAAATATCGTTTTCATCGCAATGAAAATTCTGAATGAGAAGCATTTCAGTACCATGGAAAAACTCTATTCCTTAAAAACACTGGCACTAGTAATTTCATTATAAGAATAAAAAATATTGAGAAGCAAAGACAGAAAGAAAAAATATCAGGGCCCGTTGAGGACAATTTTTAGTTAAGGTGTTAAAATAATTTATCGTGCTCTTTTAAAATCTAATTTATCATATCATCATTTATCAGTGTGTATTTATAAAGTTAGCATTGCACTCAGGTGTTGCAAGACACGACATCTCAAGTTTTTAGCTTTTAATACTTTATTATCATATAATTTTTTTCAAATCCAGCAAACTAATAGGTTTGGTTTTTATTTTTTGAAAAATTCTTCAAATTTTATATCTAGAACTGTTCACTCAATTTTGAACTAAGTGTAACTTTTGATATATGTCATGCTTTAACTGAATGACTTAGACAAAAAAATAAATGCCTTGTTGTTTCGAAAACTGAATATGCTTCGAAAATTGAATGTGTTTCCGATATTAATACATTCTTTAGATATTCTATGTTTGCTTCATATTCTTATATACACACGATTCAAAGAGAATTTTAAAATAACAGTATATCTGCAATTTTTTTTCCAGTATAGCGTGAAACATGTAATTTATGACTCTTCTTACCTACCTTTTTTCTACTGTATCAGGTGTACTCCTCCGTGCGTAGGTGCATATTCACATTAATACAGTTTAAAAAAATATCTTGCATTCGTAATCGAATGTAAATAACATTGAAACACGAAAACAACAAAATATTATTCTACAAAATGAGGAATAAAATAGAACTTTATACAAGTATTCAATCTGAGTTATATTAAAGTTTGAAAGTAGATATCCCATCAATTAAAAGAAATCATGCTGTTCTGTTTTTATTTACTGTTATGTATATACTGTTATGTATACTGTTATTATTTGCTGTTATGTATTTATATATGTTATGTTTACTACTGTTATACTGTTATGATTTCTTAAGATTTGCTATCCCATTTTTATCATTTTGTTTTCTAATTTTTTTTGTATTTATGAAACAAATATAAAATTTTTCTATAAGGACCGGAAATAAAAAAAATCTATCCACCTATCTCAATCTTTCTATCGATATACACGCATAGTTTTTGAAACTTAATTACATTCCAAATTGAAACCGTTGTTGCAAAGGAAAGCAATATCCAATTTTTAATATTGCTATTGTAACATATTTTATTAAATGTATTAGCAGAATTGCTTTTAATCGAGGAATTTCTAGCGATAATTCACGCACCTTATAATTTGAATTCTTTGTAATAATGATTCCGAAATGAAGATTACGTTTAAAATGTGTACCTTTGTAAAGGAATATAAAAACGAGTATATTTATCATTATAAATCTAATTATCTGAACAACATTTCATTGAAAAGTATTTCGAAATTATTTCAATGTAATTATTTCAACTAATACTATGCATAACTTCTGCCACAAATTACAATAGATATACACTTGAGAGCGTTAAACTTATTGTTACACGTGAGAAAATCCATATGAAAATGAGTTTGTAACGAAAAATAAAAGGTAATCATCTCAAATTTTTTAATTATAACGATAAATAATGGTAAATCGAAGGCAAAGAACTAAGTCTAATATTTATTCCTAACTTTAGAAGAAAAATTTAAAAAATTATTTCATTTTTCTGTCTTTGCATTTTTACTTGTATTAAGAGGGGTAATAGTAATTAGCTATACAATTGTACATTATTTACATTTGTAATTTGTTACTACGTATTGTGTTTAAATACATCATATTCTAATTCTTGAAATAATTAAAGTAACTTGAATTTAATCTTAGTGAGTTTAATTTGAAATTATAAGATTCGTTTTTAATGTTTAGGCTCTTAATTTTAAATTATGATTTTATTTTATATTCTATTCATTTCACTTCTTTCGGTGAACCCGAAACCCAAAGGTGTGGTGGTAGCAGAGTGGTTATGGTGGTCACAACTCATGGTTGCTTGTTTGATTCATGGGTTTAAGTCTTGAAAACCTGTTAGTGTCCCCGAATGCATGTTAAATTTGTTGAGGCTCAAAATCCTTTTACATTGGAGTGGTATGGAAGTTTGGAGAATGGGATACCAATTTAGGTGTCATCCTCGTGTCTTGATTGTGGCTCAAAATCATGAAGTTTGTTGCCAATAGAACGCAAGTTAGTTTAGAATGTGAAGTTAATAAAAATCAAATCAAAATTCAGTGAAATCCAGTTTATTCCTAAATTAGTTTATGTAGATGTATTAAGAATTGAAACATTTTGGAATTTTTTCTGTTATATTGCATCCTTGGATAATAAAGGATGTTAATAGCATCCTTGGATACTAAAGGATGTTAATAGCATCCTTGGATACAATCAAAGAAGTTTGATGTTTTGATGAATTATTATCAACCATCACTCTAACAGTTTTCTACATTTAACTTAACAAGAGCTGAAATTTTCTTGATGCCTGATATTTTTAAAAACTAACATAATCTCATTAGATACAAATTAAATTTTCTAATTATTCTTTTTATTTAAAATCGACGGACGTCATCTCAAATTGAAGATCTTGTGAATTTATCTTGTTAAATAAAATAACTTTTAAATTTTAGATGAATTATATAACTGGGAATTTTAACGAGTATCTTAAAATCACTTACGAATTAGAAGTAAATCCAACTTTTATAAAGTATGAAATTGTAATTAATTGTATAGAACAGAATCATTCAGGTAATTTACTAAATCCGCTATGTGGAAAACATTGCTCATTTTTAAAACGTTATTAAATTACTTTGACGTTCCTTATAAAAATATTAAAACGCGACTCTTCCTTTATATAAAATATTTATATTATTAACATTTTATTTATATTATTAATATTTATATTATAACTCAAAAAATAGATTCATTTGCTTTTATTTGTGATTTCTGATAGCTCAGTTCTTTGCATTCTAATTGTTTGAATTCCTGTTATACACTTTATTTAAGAAATGTGAGTACCCAGGATTCGCCGTTTTGATGAAAATTTTCGAAATTTCTTTTATGCTTTTATTTTATGGTCCACACATTTAAGATTCCAAAAAACACTCTATTTTTGTTTCTATGATATTTAGAAGTAAAGCTAAAACATAATTAGTAAACCGGAAATGGAGTTTACAAAACCGGTAATAGATCCCCACACAAAAAATATTTAAGATATTGAATTGAAATTTTCAGAAGATGTTTTGTTTAGTTCTATCTGTGTTATGAATCCCAATCTAATCTCTGTGTATGTATTTATTTACTTTATTGCTTTTTTATGAAAAAAAGTCATTAATTTTTTAAAAAATCGTGTTTTTGTATAAAATTTGGCATATTTAAAAAACTTTCAAAAGTATTACAAATCTTTTAATTCCTAACACATATAAAGATATTATTTGAATACATTTATTAGAATTTTGTGTAACTGCAATTTTTCATCAAAGTTTCACTAAAAATGACAATTGTTATACTCTATAAAACTCTCCAGAAAACAGCAAAAGGCTAAAAAAAAAAGTTCAAATTAGTTAAACATGAAGCTAAAGACATCTTGATCTATAAAAATGGTAAGTTTAAAAAAAATGTACAATTAGTAGAAAATTTTTTATACTGTATTAAAATCTTTCAATACATTTTCTGAGAAACTATGTTTTTCAATTTTTTGCTTCACGTTAAAGTTCACTACAGGTTTTCTTTTTAAGATATTGAATTGACATTTTCAGAAAATGTTTTATTTAGTTTTATCTCCAGTATAGACTATGATCTAATCTCTGTGTATATATATTTCTGTATTTTATTGCATTTTTTGAGAGAAAATAACATGAGTTTTTTGTAAGAAAATTGAGTTCTTGGATAAAAAAATGACATTTCAAAAACTTTCAAAAGTATTACAAATCTGATAGCTCTAAGCATGTATAATGATATTATTTATGTACTGTATAAATATTATTCGAATATATTAATTAGAATTTTCAATACAAGATTTACCGTAACTGTAATTTTTCACTAAAATTTCACACAAAATTCCCAATATATCCAAAATTATTTTTAATTTTGTGGAAATTATACTTGAATTCCTAGTTTTATGTCCCATTTAAAATATAAAAAAAAGTGTTTATTTAGTTGAAAATTTATATATTTAAAAAAAAGCGCTCAGAAGATAGTCACATACCCTAAATAAAAATAACTTGTTGAAATGCTCTTGTTAATAACTTTTGTAAAATGATTGAAGCTGAACAAATAGTAATGAAACATCGGGAAGGAGTTAAATTGAAAAAAGGAGAGATAACCTATTATACTTGCCAAACCTAAAAAGGATAATAACCGTATTATTTAAAGAGTTACCCATTTAAAAAATATTTAACATTTATCAAAATGAAAAACAACTTAACAGACATTATTCAAACGAGATATTGGAAGCTGATCTGAGTTTCATCAACGGAAATATTTTATTTTCACTAAGAACAATTATGCACCTAACATAATGACATAATTGGAGAAAGACTCTCGTGTTGATGAAGGAGATTAAATTCAGGAAAGCCACGAGTGGTTTCTACGTTAAATTATCCGAAACTCATTTAACGAATTAAAAATTTATCTTTCAGGCAAACACTTTACTTAAAAGTGGTCTGAACTCAATTTATGTCTTTTTGAAAATGAAAGGATGGTGGAACAAACTTATTAATGGAAAACTTTGATACTTATATGAGTAAATAAATTAGTATTTAAGATTTCTTCAACTGTTTATAAATATTTTCACTGAGTATAAAATACATAATCTTATATAACTATGTTGCTAAATGGTTTCAAATAATGCTTTCGTTTAATCTGAGCAAGTGACAGTTTTTTATTAAGGAGTTATAAATAAATATAATTTCTAGAAACGTAGTGAAAATCCTCAACGTAATATTTCTTGTGATATAGGAAGTAGAATAATAGAACAAGCTGAATGAATTAATAAAAAAAATGTTTGACTCTTAACATTTTATATATTCAAATTTTACTTCTGCAACACGGCTAAAAAATTTGAAGTTATTTTAACTATTCAAAAACAGATTAGTTAGAGATCATAATTTCAGATTAAAAAAATTACAGAGTATACTGTGACAGAACTAATAAACAAATCAGGAAATATTATCGCAGTAGGAAATACTATATAAGTATAACAGCAAGATCAAAATTCGGTTAATGAAAATACTATACGACTAATTAAAAAGAGTTTTTATCCTTACAAATTAAAGTGGAAAATCCACACACAGAGGAAAAAACAGACTGATTAAAATTGTGATTAATATCAATCATCTTTTTCTCTTTTTGTATTAGATTGCAAATTTTTAAAACTATAGAGAATAAATTAATTTATAAATACGACAATATTATTTGATATCTGGAACGACATCAGATGCATCCATATAAGAACGAAAGTTTATATTTATATTTTAAGAAAATTATGTATTATTAATTAGATAATGAAGTTCTAAGAGTTCTTACAAATATTTATTTACTTAGTGCAATTTTTATTTGTTTGAATTTACATATTTTAATACTGGTTTCCTTAAAGATATATGCTTAAATATGCACAACTAATTTAAAAATAAGTATTTAGGGAAAAAAAAATGTAAAAAGAGATTTCCAAAAATGGAGTTTTATTTAAACAAAATGCATTTATTGCTAACATTGGTAGTCTTTAAAGTAAAAAGTCAATATTATAACTTTTAATAAATTGGCACTCATCTATGCTTTGTATTTTACAAGTACGTTAAATTTCCGAGATGAAAAGAAAAGAAAAAAAAAAAATGAATGTATTTTTTAAAAAAATTAAAAAAATTTCTCATTGTCAAACTTATTTAATACAAATCTTATTTCATTTAAATTCCATTATTATAAATATTTTATTACCACAGATTTAAATGAAGATCATAAAAATTGTTGAGGAATACATTACATAAAAATTTGATGAATCTAATATAACCTATTCTATATATATTTTTATCCAACAATTCCAGATTCATATAGTATCAACGATTCCGGACGAAAGAAAATTATTTTAAATGATACATATTATGTTTCGTACCAAAATTTAAACAAAAGAAAAAAAAGAAAAAATAAAAGAATTTTTCAGGAATTTTTAACTTTAATTTAGAACTATTTTGAAATTCTTACAAGCTACAATAAATAATATCTTTAATTCATCGTTGAAAACTTAAAAAAGTATTTTTAAATCTTATAGCAATATTTATAATGCTGAAAAGCAAAAAAATAGCGAAATTGAAATTATAAGTTAAATTATGTGATGCACGTTTAAATTCCTCTCAAAAATTTCAACATAACGTGCGCCATGTATTGAACAAAAGAAAAATAATTATCATGTTTTTTAATAGACGTCTAAAGATTAGTTTGAAGAAACTGTGATTAAAACTGAAAAAAAGCGATTAAAAACATTTTTTAAACTAAGGCAATATATATAATCATAATAACTATTTCCTGAGGCTGCCAAAATCGATGCAGATAGGCATACGCATGTTTAAAAATGCGAAGCTTGATTCGATTGAGATTAACTAATTGATTTATTTTCTTATTAATAAATCCTTAAAAATGAAAAATCTATGAAAAAAGAGAGAAAACGCTTTATGTTAATGAATTGATTTTTTTATTTGTAAGTAACTTGAATTATCTTGCTATTTTGAACATCTTATCAATTTAGTTTTTCATGAGTAAATGTCTCATTTCTTATATTTAATATGGACATTAGTATAAATTCAATACTGATTGCAGTTATTTTAATGTTTGATAATAATTCTATTCCGTAAATGGTTAAGATATTAATGTGACTGACTTGCATGTTGAAACATGTAAAGCACATTATATATCAAATAGTAAATGTAAGAGCAAATCTTAGCATTTTCTTTTCAAAAAAATATTTAGCTCATGTACATATGTATACAACTAATTTCTTAAAAAATTATTTATACCGAATACATGAATTGTATCAGTTAATTTATTGTACCGTAATAATCAGGGAACACCTATAATTTAAAATATAATATTGATTTTACAATGCTATCTGAAAAAATATTTCCATTTAAAAAAACTTTCGGCTTTAGAGTACATTTATCTATCGAATTAGATAAATATTGTTATTGTAAGGAAAACTGTAAAACTTCTCTTATAATACTATAAACAGGATTATAATTTTAATGAATATTAGTTTACCCTTATTTTTTCAATGATACTTCATAATTGAAACAAACTTGCTATATTACGTGCTTTCAAATATTCTAACTCTGAACTTGTTTGTAGATCATAGAATCTGGGAACAACATTTATTGTTTTTTGATTGCAGAAGTCGTCTGAGTATTTTCAAATGCATATTTTTTTATATGTACCTTTAAAAAACAATATATTCAGAAAATTTATCCAATATAATTTTTAGAATTTTGCTCAGTAATATAAACATAAGAAGGGAAGTTGAAAATCCATAAAACTGGGCTTAATCTCTCAAAGTAGTCCTCAGACTGTTATGCTTTGAAATCTCCAGCTTCCAACTTTAATATTGAATTTATATCTCTCTCATCTTGAAGGTTGTATATACATATGTATATCGCCTGATTATACAAATTCAAACAGCAATTTTATTTGTATAGAAGACGGAAAAGTTTATTTTTTAAATATTCATATAAAAATATGTACGCAACGTTGGCTTATAATATTGGAATTTTCTTTTCAAGTGACGTTTTGTTTCATTTGCATAATAAAGGAATATTTCCTATGTGCATACAATTTTTTTATATTACAAAACGATCTTCTGATTGTAAAGATGGACTAAAGGAAAAATATTAATATGTAGTGGCTTAAACCGATACTTGAAAAGACGTTTTTGCATATGAAATAGTTCGAAGTAAGGTACGAATATCCTATTTCAATGTGCTTTATGCAACAATGAAAAGAAATTAGAAAGAACTGTATTAAATTTATTCGTCCGTAAGTTGTAAAATAATTACAAAAATTCTGAGTTATTTTTAACTCAGTACAATATTTCTTAAAAGCCTTTTTTTAATAGCATTAATGCTAGTTATTTCTTAAAATAACAATAATGAATGATTAAGAACCATTTTTTATAATTAAGAAATCTTTTATGCTATTTTTCTTGTTTGTATATTTTTTTTCATACTGCATGGGTAATTTTCAAATATATTTTCTCAATAAAATGAATTATATGTTTTGTGTTGCTGTTACTTATCTCAACTGATCGATAGTAACATCATATCGCTCACGAAAATCATCGCAGAAAAGGGCTAGATGTACGCCTGTCGTTAGTCGTAGCTTTGAGCATCATGCAGGTGATAGGGCAATGTTGCTTATTCCAATCCTAATTTTAAGGGAAAAAACCCTGAGGGTGGTTAGAGATATCCCACATGTCTTCCTCTTCTGCCAACTTCACGAGAGGACGCGGTTCAACAGCTATTTAGAATACCCCTATGATACAAGGGCCCTATATATACATTTACAAACATCTATGCCTTCTCCAGGATTTGAACCCTGGCCCAACGGCGCAACAATCAGCGTCATTAACCACTATACTGTATAAGCGAATACTGTTTTGTAAAATTCAATAATAGTTTATTTGAAAATCAAGTAAATTTTACACGTTAAAAACAATTTTTAGATTTATAATCTTTTAAAACATTTCTTCCTTACAATAACTTATTTTAAAATTATAAATTATATACTAACTTTATTAAAAATGAACAGGATCTCTTCAAGTGCGTTAATGGAAGAAAAACTTCAATTTAAACCTAAATTTTTTTTTTCTATAATGGTAGCACATTTATTGACAAAAACAATGATCTTTGTGATACTGATTTCAGTATTTTATAGATTTTTAAAATAGAATGCCAAACAAATCATTGATATTTAGTGTTATCTTTTCTTATCAAACTTTTATTGCAGCCGTGACCCTCATTTTCATTGAAAGATATTTATAAAGGAATATCTAAGCGTACCATATTATTTAACTAGATGAAGTTCATTTTCTATGTTGAGTGCATTAATATTAATCTTCAATCTCAATAACCTGTCTCTATAGATGACTCTGTGTCAATATCTCCTGAGAAATTGTAAACCGTTTCCAAATCTACAGGACCTCTTATATCCTATCTCAGACAGGGACCATCGATATTTCGCAGTTGCTATGGAAACAAAGGAGTCAATGTCTATCTAATATTGTGGAATATTGTCTTTCCCTCCCAGAGTATTTTCTATCTTTGTTTGCTGACTTTTCCCTATCTACCATCTGCCACTAACATAGAAGGGAAAACTAATGCGCACTATCGAAATTTGAATTTTCGAAAGGAAGAATTGAATAAATTGTGACAAAAGTTTCTCTGGAATCATTTGGGGTTATCTGTCTTAGTTGCAAAATTAAAAAAAAATTATCATACAAGAATAATGTAAAATATATTAAATCAACATCACAGTTGAGCAAAAAAAAAATCTATGCAACACATACTATCCTATTGTTCTATTACAACATATAACAGAAAGAGATATTAATTGCATATATGCAATTGTTCTTATGTCAAATCCTACAGCATATTTTTGCCAAATAACTTTAGAGTTGCGCTGGATGAGGAAAGTTATTTAATAGTAAATAACATTTTGCTTTAATTTTTTTTAATGGTGGATAAAAACAAAGAAGTTGAGTTGCAATTAATTCAGGTTTTTTGGGAGAAATTCCGGTTGTTTTCCGGTTTAAAATGTGATGTGCAAAACAATAATAATATGTAAAGGTCAAAAAGGAATTCCTTTTAAGAATATTCGCACAGTGATTGAGTGTAATATTTGTATTTCGTGCAGTTATATTTCCTTTTCTAAGTGATTTACATTTTATTCTGTAAAATAGCATCCAGTAAATAAATAATTTATTATCATTTTATATACATATAGATTATCGATAATTATTTCAATTTTCAACCTATTTTACTATGAGCTTCTTTAAGTAACAGATAATTTATTACATTTCAAAAACTTCTGTTACATTAGTGGCCTTCAACCCACACCCCTAGTGCCACTAATAGCCCAGTGAAGGCATTTTAGTGGCCCCTCATTTGAATTTGAAGCAATTTAAAAAAATGCCTTGTATACTTTTTGTCATAAGAAACACCCATTTCCTGTTATTCTTGATGCTTAAAACATTTCACGGATGTGTTTAATATCTATTTGAGTTAAAATTTTCCGAAAGTGACAAATTTTTCATTGTATTTCAAATAATTTTAAATATAAAAAATCTGACTCTACATGAAATCTCAGAAATTTTTGGAAAAATGGTGGACTTTTATGTCTAACAGGTTTGAAAAGCATACTTATAGACTTCCGTATATATAATATATATATATATATATAAAATCCATAAATATATACAAATAGCTATAAAACCGAAGTATATATATATATATATATATATATATGCACACAAATATGTAAACACCATCTCTTCCCTCAGAATCAATTGTAAAACAAACCTCCCTTTTTTAATATAAATTTTCCGACTACAATATTTTTGACCGACGTGTGGCCCGTGGATCACTGTGAATTGTACTGATGTGGCCAGAGAATCATTGTAAATTTAATTATTTGGCCTTCGAGAGTGAAACATTACATAATCCCAAAAAATATAAATCAGTATCTTTTTCTAAATTTTATAATATAATATTGCAAAAGGCATTCAGTAAATTATTCCAATGCGCGAGTGAATGAAAATGTAGAATCGTATATTTTATACCATGCATTTTGTTTCTTCAGTCTGAAGTTAGTTCTGTTTTCAAATCCGCTTTTGTTCCTTTTTTTTCATCTCATAAATTTGAAGGGAAAAAAATGCCAAAGACGAGAAACTTTAGCAGTTCAATAAACCCACCTCAATTCAATATAATTCTTTTCTTTTTGTTATCTTCTAATTCAAAAGTTTTAAAATCTTCCAATACACGAGTTCCAAAACAAGACATAAAGAACTTTCCCACTTTAGTTCTGAAAAATATTTTTGTCATAAATTTTGTAATGAAGTTTATTGAAGAAAAAAGTTTCACTCAGTTTGACTTTTATCCCTTCATTTTTTGAAATGACATATGTATGAAAATGATACAGAAATAAGCATCACTAATAAATATAAATATTAATGATATTAATTTTGTTTAAAACATTCTGTTCCAATGAATTAATTGCTGATAATTTTTATGTAACAAGTTCCTTAATAATAAAATTTAAACATTTAATAATGGATATTATTGTTATTGCATAAAATTTATACTATAAATTAGGTGTTACTTTCTAAAAAATGCTATTTTTATGTCGTTTAAAATTAGGCAGCTTATAAATTTTTATTCTGAGAAAAAAAATATTCGAATTTTGTTTCATGCTGTGTTTAAGCGTTAGGTTTGTATACATTAGGATTTTAAGAGTAAAAATATATATATTTTGAATAGATACTTGTACCAAAGTATTTTAATTTAAGCATTCACCATTTTCGCACCTTTTTTAAAAATAATTATTAGTTTTTCAAATACCTAGTTATACTTTGCGCAAAATTCTCAATATATTTTTAACATCTAACATAATTAGAAAACAGATAATTTTATCAAATTTTTTTTCTACTCTTTTAATGACATGTAACAATTTAAAAGAAACAGAAATTTAATTTTTAATGCAATGTTCACCAAATAAAGTTTCAAATTATATGTAATATGAACTTACAGAAATTTCTACATGGAATGAAAACTTACACAAGAATTCAAATAAAATAGCTGACTGTATTATTATACAGCCTAAATTTTCTTGCTTCAAATGCAATTCTAAGCAATCTCATTATTGAAATTTTTTAAATTATTCGAAAAAAAATCATTGTGTTCTACAAAAAAAAAAAAACAAACAAACAAAAAACAGAAACAGTGAGGAGTGTAGGTAAAAAAAAATATTGTTTTTTGTTACAATAGAGAAAATTCTAGATGGATGTTTAATTAATTTAATATTAATTAATAAAATAAAATAAAACTCATTTTCTCATTCTGTTTCAGCAGCAATCAACTAAGTAAAAACATTTTTAATAAAAGAAAAAGATCAGTGTATGTGGCTTATTTCTATTTCTCTTCTTCTTTTGTTCGGAAAAAAAAATATTCCAAGTTTTAGCAACTCGATAGGGCCAACTTTTCATGAGAAAAATCTACGCTACTACGCAGATTGTAATTCGATCTTGGCTTATTGCCAAGTGTGGGACGCGATACATTATGATAGTATCGTCTGCGAGAGCAATACGAAGTGCGTGTTTTTGATATGATACGGAAATTCCTTGCTTCAATTTGTGGAATGTTTACCTTCATATGGAAAATAGAAACACAATAAAGGATTGTGAAAAGAGTATGGATAAAAGGTTCGATCGAATTTTCATAATGTAGGATCCTGAATTAGACTGAATGGTAAAATAATAACTTCGAAAACATGGGTGATACATTTTGAAAAAATATGTATTTTGATTGTTCCAAATCAGAGTGTGTTTTTTTCCAGTTCACTGATGTTTTTTCTTAAATAAATTAAAAGAGTAATTGCATTTTTTCAAATATGTTAATATTTTTGTTTGTTTATGGCAGATGATACAGAAATATTTGATTAATAGAAATGTTGACTAAGCACATAGAACTTATTCAAATTAATTCAGTAATTATTGTCACATTTCGAAAATAAAAAAAATGCAATGTTATAGTATTGTTAAATACTATAATAATGTGCTAATAGTACTAATTGGTTTTTTTTTTCAGTAAATAATTTGAAAAAAATTATTAAATAATAAACTAATTTATTTAAATGAAAATTCTATCTCTAGATACACAAATATTTCAGATATGTTTGAGGAATTGATACATTTGTTTACATTAATTTGACTAAAATTACAATTAAAGACGGAATTTTTTTTCTGTAACAGAAGTAAACATTTTCCTTAGTGTTAGGCTGTATGGGAAAGTTTTATAACAAAAACATCGTAAATTTTTAAATATAATAGAGTAATTTTCAACTTTTTTTAAAGCTTTTATATAAATTAAGTTTTTAAAATCACCTTCATATTTAATTTAAAAATAATAGATTGTTTTTAAATATGACAATTTATTTTAAAAAGAGATTTCATTAACAAAAATTCGAAGTTATTTCTGTTTTTAATAGTTATAAAATATTTTATGCCTTATAAAAATCATGCATATAACTATAAATTCTAATTTAAAATACATACTATAAAGTTTTTAACTTCAAAAATAAAAATTTCTCGAATAGATTTCAATACATATAATTTACTGATACTGCATTATTTTAAAACTAATCATACTAACGTAAGTTCTCTTTGTGTGTCTTTTGTATTTTCTCTTCTTAATGTATTAAAAAGTTATTTCATTATGGAATGGAAGTTATACAGTTGTCATTGCAGTTTTAATGCTCAATTTGATGCTAGCTTTATAGAAAATTAAAAGATATCTTTTAAATTAAATATTGATCCGAGTTTTCTGTATCTCACATTTATAATTCTGAAATGGACATCTAAATTATTCGCATTCTGCTATCGATTTCAATTTACTTTGATCAGGTAAAAGAGAAAAGTTTGTTTTTTTCAAACTATTTGCTAATTTTTATATATTTTTTCATTTTATATCTTTTTCATTTTTTTTTATCATTTGTCTTTGACAAATAATTTTTATCCAAATTTAAAAATATATTAGAAAATGATTAACTTCCCTTAAAGTAAGGAAAATGTCTTCGTACAAATGCATAGCAATTCTCTCCCCCTTTTAATTAAGAGTTTGAAAATACATTATTTCTTATGAAACTATTATGATATTCTCAGTTCCTTAATAGCTACGAAATGGATTTTATCATCAAGCAAAAGTAATTTCTTGCATGATTCATTTATTTGATGTTCTAAAAATGTATAAATAAGAGTTTATTTACAATTTTTATTCAGATATGTAAGTAGTATTCAAATATGAAAATGGATAAAATTGAAACGTTTTTGAGGAATGCGTTTTGCTTAAGAACTAATAATTTAAATGTTCCTTTCTTTGATATACATAAGATGCATATTCTTAGTTTGTCTGTATTAGGCTTCGACAAGAATCTTTGGTTATTGATTTGTACATCTATTAAAATATTTACAAAAAAATATTAAATATTTAAAATGGTTTAAAACCTTGCTGTGAGATTTTCTTTTTATCTATTTGTCTGTGATTCAACTTCTTACGAATCACAATAAATTTTTTCGTCAAGAAATCAACATATTCATTGTTCTTGATAAATATCAGATCCAACTGAAAACTGCAACATTTAGCAAATACTTTTAAATAGCTAGATGTGTGTGTGCTTTTTAAATTAGAGAGTTTTTTGCAGAAGTTTTGTAATTGCATAGAGATGTGTGATCCGGACGAATGAATTGTGTGTGTTAAGATTCAATTAGGATGGCATATTGATAAAACTTAACAGCTTTATTGGAGACACATATTAAAAATAATCAGCGTGCTGACTTCTGCTATGAGATCTCGTACCAGACTGAATACGCATGAGCATAGCCGTAATATATCCTGTGAACATAGAGTGGAGAAAACTGGATGTACTAGATGTACATTGCATTGCAAGGTTGTTCTATCTAGTGAGAGAAAATATAGATTATGCACAGTAGCGCACTCAAAATTTTTTGAAGAGGGATGTCCAGGGTCGAAGTCCACCATTTTGGTATCATGTTCCAAAGCGCTGCCCAACATATTCTTTTGACTTTGTCGATTTTCGGGAAAAAACAATACAAAATTAATTATTGAACAAATAATTAGCATTATTTGATAAAATTAATTATTAATATAATTAATACATAATTAAATTTTACGTAATACATACATAGGATTTTTAACAATCGAAAGAAAATCAAGGGCTATGGGGAGTGCCCGGACCCCTAGGACACACCCCCTTGTGTGCGTCACTGGTGTTGCAATAATCCTTACTATCTGAACAGGTTAAAAAAAAAGTAAAATTTGCAATTAACAAATTCTTGTTAATCTTTTACTGTGTCTTTAATTAAAATGCGCAAGCACTATCTCTCATGGACGAAAGTAACCGCGAGTCAAGGGTCACCAGCCTTTTTAATAAACTAAGATTCAAGTTGAGTGCTTGTTTTGATCTTAATACCATTAAAAATACATCTTGAGATCATTCTTGGAATTCATGCGCATTAAACGAAACTGGATCTCAAAGTCTTCTTATAATATGACTTGAAAATTGGAAAAGGAAAGTAAATGACAGAACTCACTCGATACCCTTTTTGAGAAATTTTTTACTAATTTACTATTTACAATGAAAATAATGGAAATCGAGTAATTTATCTACATAAGCATTTTATTTGAAAAAAAATTATTCTACAAAAAGAAAGGGATTTTTAAAAATATTCTCTTTTTGTTAATATATTGAGAGAGAATTACATTATACATGATACGAAATATGTAATTTATATGCTGGTGCATCTTAAACTTTATGATTATGCTAGTGAAGAAGTTAGTTGACGAAATAATCAATTGTATATACCGTGTAACATTTTAAAAAGGCTTTCTTATTAAGCCATGTATCTTAAAATAAGAACACAGTTCAGTAGTTTGTACAAAATATATGCATAGATATCTAAAGGTGATGGTTATCGCTTAATGAACGAGGAATGATTTAGTTATCTTTTTTTGTTTATATTTTATGATGATAGTTGAGCATTTTAAAGTATTTAAACATCTTGATATTCTTAAAATTATTTTTTCCTTACGTGTGGACTCGTTGGCTAAGTTGTAGCACGCTCGCCTCATAATCCTAAGGTTATAGGTTCGATCCCCGCTGGAGTCGATAGATTTTCTAAATGCGAAAATCGTAGGTACGCATATCTTATGAATGCGTGGCATGCAAAAGTTCCCTTGAGTTTAAATTTTGTTGTCAAAAGTAAATCTCGGCAGTATTTAGCATCCTATGAGAGTGTAAATTGAATAAATTCTAGGGTCAAAAATCTGGAAGTGGGAGCCGACACACTAGATGGTGCCAGATATAAAATGGTTCTCACACTTGGATATTAGTCGAGTCTGGAAAAGCTTGACTGCCAAAATGCAGCCCATTTGATAATTTTTATCATTTCTTGAAATAAGATAAATAACAGACTATTTCCTCTAAAAATTAAAGAGAAACGTTATACTTTCATTTCCCATCAATTACACAAATATAAAAAAGATCCCGGATATATAATTTATAAGAATACACGCTCCTATAAAACTTTCATTGTTGTCACATAAATTGGATAAGGAAAATTCATCAAATATTTTTTACAGCAGATAAAATTCAATCAGTTGCTTGTATAAATCACTAATTTAATTTCTTTTATTGCTTTTTTTTACTCATATGTATATAGATACATGTTTACTTTCATTTGTTGCTTATGGAAATTGCAGTTTAATATGAAGAAATTTTGTTTTTTAAACAACACTACATTTTGATTAATGCATTTTAAATTAATTTTTGAGAAACTATGATAACTGGTTGTGGGTGTTTGATTGACTATTGAAGAAAATATTTTCATCAAGCTTTACGAAAATACTGCAAGGAATTTTTTTATTTTCAAATGCGTATGATTTATGAGTTTTTTGAAGTACAATGAATGAAATGAAATCATTTTTTTAAAAAATAAAAAATATATTTATGATCATGTATGTAACACCTATTGCTGTAACTTTTGCATAGCTCAAATTTTATGTGAGAATGACAAATTTCTTCGAATGAGTCAAAAATCACAGAAATAAAACTGAGCGGCAATGCACGAAAAATCCCCTACGCAACCTACTGCTGTTTATTCTTTTTGAAGACCCTGGTTTTTATGGTCTGATAAAACAGCAGGTTGAGATGCATAAGCTATAAGGCCTGGAACAACATAAAATGGCATGTATTGGTCGCAAATGTTTATATGAAAAATAGGAACCCGATAGAAATCGGTATTCCTGGAATGTGGCTTTACTGACTTAGCCCCGTCCAATCACCGACCCTATCGGTTGAGGGAATTTCACTAGCCAGAAGGGAAAAAAATTCCTTTTTTCCCCCACCATTCGGTTTCTTTTCGTGCTTCTAGATTTCAATGTGTGTGTGTGTGTGTTTTTTTTAGTTCATTTTTTTCCTAAAAAAGGAAAAAAAATTCTGTTCGTTGTAAGTTTTAGCCTCCTTTTTCTTCGTAGTGATTGGTTCGTTTCCCGCATGGGATTCGGTTGAAGAAATTTGCAGTAAAGTTAAAAAAAAAATACATTCGAACTATGAGCGAAAAAAAATCGAGACATATTAAACAATTTTATGAAAGTACATAAATGCCTAGTGCGTTATATATATATATATATATAAACATTTTTCATATCGTTGAAGTAAGCTATTGGGTATATGAGAAAGAGAGAGAGAATTATAAAAAAGATTGCGCATTTTCGAGTGGTTAGATTTCTGTTTTTGCAAGGCAATATAAGTATGGACGTTGACACATTTGAAACTGATTGACGAACAGGAAAGAAAACGATGGCGAAAGTTGAAATTTTTTGAATTTTTTGATAGAAGTGAGTATAGAGGGGGGTTTTCCTATTCATCGGTGCAGAGAAATAGTTTATAGATTTGTAAATGCTTATATTTAAGTCAATATAAGTGTGTGAAAGAAATCTTTAATTTAAGGTGAATGTTAAAATTATGTTGTATGTTTGAAGCCTTCTTATACTGAAAATTGAACTCAAAGCGCATTTGAATGTTTCGAAAAGTATTTTCGGCTTATTTTTCTTGTTTGATTTTTTGAGATTTGTAGGAAAAATAATTATTAGTAACAATTATTTTAAAAGAAATGATGTATAGTTTAAAAACTCTACACAAAACAGAAAAAGAGATTAAATTCAGAAATAGAAAACCAGGGAAAAAAACCTAACACATGACGAAAAGTTAATTAATCTAAATGGAAAATTATTATGTTTTCTTAAGTTGTCACTGACTAAGGGCAGTGAAAAATGGTTAAGCTTGCTTTATAGGGTCATAAACTTTCCCCTTCAGCAAAATGTTTATTCATAATAGTGCAAGAAAAAAATGAACCGCCCATTAAAATGCCCTTATCGACTATATAAGGGCTTAAGTTTTGTAAGATTATTTGTGATTAGATTTATGTCATTATATATATATATATAATATGGATGAGATGTGTTAATTTTTGATAAAATAATTAGGAATTAGAATATTTAAATACAATGATACAATGAAAGATAAACATGTACAAAACGGAAATATTAATGGTTGCTGAAAATTGTGTACTTCGATCAGTTTTTTCCCTTATAATTCTGTTTGTGTCAAAGTTCAGAGATGCATTTACTTTATAGTTTTCAGATATTTGTTCAGTTCTGTTTACTCGTATTTTATTAATCAGTGATAACGTTGTGCTCTACTGTTAACCGTCTAAGTAAATAAAAAAAAACCCACATTTAATTATAATTTTAATTTACATAATGTGACTGTTTTGCTTTGTTTACAAAATTTGTTTTCATCTCGGTAAAGATTAATATAAAATGTACAATTAAAAAAATTTTCAAATCACCAGAAATATATTTTTAAATCGAATTTTAAATTTTAAACAAACAAGATACATGTTAAGACTCATGTTAAGTCTGAATTATGGGAATCTTTTTTTAAAAAAAATTGTGTTTAGATTAAAATATTAACTTCATTTTCCCAACAACTGAAAATATCCCAATATAAAAATATACATTTTATTAAAAAATTAGCTAAGTTGCATGAAATATTTTTTTTGTTAATATTTAAAAATGTAACAAACATTTTCAAAATAAAAAGACTTAACTATCGTAAAATCATTATAAACAGCTTTAGGTTAAAAATTTTATAAAAAATATCTTTAATTTTTTAAAAAAAAAAATTATGTAAATGCCCCAATTTTTAGAATTATTAATTTTCTTTAATTCAATTAAAAACTTAGACTTTGATAGTCAACAATTTCGTGAATCAGTTACAAAAAGCGCGTAACTTTGTCTTTTAAATGTGTATTTCTTAAACATAGAATTTTATTTCTCTATCACTAAACATATTTATATTTTATATCTTCTATGTCGACTTGTTATTCCAGAAATTAATCTTCTAGAATGTAAATACACTATTTTCTGCCTTCTCCATCTAAAAACAATAATTAAATTACTATTCATTTCAATGCTTTAAACATTGAATAGAAGAGTAAATTATCTCTCTGTTTCCAGATCTGAAGTCAGAGCAGAATTGAAGTGTTAAATATGAAAAAAATAAAGAAAACAATCTTAAATTAATTAGATTCGCGCAAGTGTTAAAGCTTTCCCTTTGAGAATTAGTTCTCAAGAAATGCATTGTAATGTGTCGGTAAACATTTCTCTTTGTATTTCGGAATGAATTTCTGCTGCGTAATTGAAACATTTCTTGATCATTATTTTATTACTCAGATTTAGTTTTCCAATGCAAGAATTCAGGAAGAAACACTTAAATGAAATAATATGGATGAAGTTTATTTTTATTTCTAATATCTTAATTGTATTTCTTTTGCGCTTGGTTTTTTTCTTCAAGGTGTTTACTTCATATTAACGAAATCAGCGTAATACTGAAAAATGTAACTAATTGCTCCTGTGTAACTTAGGTCGTTTCTTAAGCTATGATTTAAATATAAAATTGAGATTTTTAAAATACATTGAAAAATAATTAACTGCTACAGGGTGTTTGGATAACAAGATTTTAACTGAAAAACCATTGCGATGGAAAACAAGAGAAAATTTTTTAATAGGTATTAAATGTGAAGGAAAACTGTTAGATATTTTTAAGATAAGGATCTTAAATATCCATTTTATTTTAATGTATTTATTTGTTTGAAATAATGTTGTTTGAAGGGCTTTGTGATTTGATTTATGTTGCTCTCTGAAGCAACACGAGGGCTATTGGCGAAGGACCTCGTAATTTTGAACCAGGGTCAAGTGGACTCCTGAGCTTGTACCTCTCCTTTCAAACTAATACACCACACCAACGGGAGGAATTTGAGCTTCCACAGATTTAACGTGCTACATGGTGGGTCTTCTATGGCACTAGGTTTTGATTAGTTGAATAGGTCGATAATAATAGTTGA
>BMAV01016585.1:257901-275685 GCA_019973955.1 Trichonephila inaurata madagascariensis | reverse complement strand
GAATGGTTGAATAGGTCGATAATAATAGGTGATAGGTTTTGAACAGTTGAATAGGTCGATAATAATAGGTGATAGGTTTTGAATAGTTCGGTTATGCCGGCCGCGAGTTCGAGACCTTGACCACACGGTTACTACGATCGTATTGCACTAAGGGGTAACAGAAAAAAAAGGAACCGTAATTTTGAATTGTGGTCATGTATAAAAAAGAATGACTCCCAAAATGTAATTCCTTTTTCTTTACATTATCAAAATTTGGGTGAACGTATTTTGAGAATTTAAAGATCCCATTCAGTTCAATTTTACTCTTTCATGTGTAGCAGCTCATTATTCAGAATTCAAACTCACGATATATCGGCCGTGATACCTTCATTTTATTAAAAAGACTTTAAAAAAACTTTTGAGGATATACATTTTTTTAAGAAAACTAGTTGAGTCAGAGGATCAAATCTTAATTATACGATAGTTTCACGAAATAGTGTCAGTTGTGCTGTACATTAAATTTAGCATACTTTCTAAATTTTAACGGGTACCAGGATGGCATACCTTCCAATAGCTCTTGTTTATCTCTAAATAATATGCCATCAGTTCCAGTCAAATCAAATATTAAACGAAATAAAAATTGCAATTTTACAGCTTTAGGCACACTTTATCTCATATCCTTATTCTCTATGAATGTATATCGTGAAAGTATACCTACAATTCCTTTTAAGTTATTTTTCTGAGAGCCTTTCAAAAGTTCTTAAAGACTGTGTTCCTCAAATTTATTGCCAAGTAAAAGGATCACAAATTATTTCATGAACACATTTTAAAGCATTCCACTAACCGCTGAAACCGACGTATAAGCACATTAATCTTGAGGGGTCATAATCTGAGCTAATGAAGAAATTCCAATTTACTCTTTATTGATTTTTCGTCTTCACAGATTATAAATTCTGAGCAGCGTAAGCGATGGCATTATTTTTCCATCTTTTTCGAGTTTTTATTTTATTTGTTCCATCCTGCGGAAATTGACGGGGCATATCTTTTCACTGGTATTTTATCGTAAAACTCATAAACTAACGCTAGATTGGCTTACCTCAATTATCGATAACTGATAGGCACTTAATACCTCTTTGTGAGATGGATTAATATCGCATTTGTATCCTTAGATACTTTGATCCCTTTTTTCCCCGTTTCTTTTTTAACCCTTGGAGAAATACGGAATTCTAGGAATAATTGAGTTCGTAAGTTTATTTTGTTGCTTGGATATGATGTTAACTTTCAGCATTAATGCAATATCAAGGGGAAGAAAAAAGATAAGTTTCATCCTTATTTGTGCAAATGAAACTTTAATATTTGCATCTTGTTTGGTTCACTCGATAATTTCGCTAGCATTTTACAAGTTTATTGAGTCCATTAGAATTAAGTACTACTTCTATTTGATGCAGATAATCTGGGAGTACCTTTTCTTAAAATTTTAACATGAAACATTTTCTTCACGAAAACAACTTACTGAAATATAAAACTATTCTCTTTTATTATTCCGAAAGAAATTGCATTTTAAAGATTTTATTTGTAATTTTTATAAAAATAAAAATTGCTCAATAAGTTTGGTAATTTTTGAACTTGGAGAAATATAGGTTATTTTTTCTTTATATATATATATATATATATATATATTTATATATATAAAAGAAACAATTGGACATTGAAATTTCTACTTAATGCAGAAATCTAAAAGCAAAATTAACAAACTACACAGATTAAATAATGGGCTTTATCTTTATTTGTTTCAAATCATTCTTTTAATTTTTATTTTGATATTGTTGGTAAATTCATATCAAATAGCTTTTACATTGCGGTGAATAAATATTATTTTGAACCTTTTCAATTTTTTTGTTGAGAAGTCTCGCATGATATTAAGTTTAAGGGAGGTCAAAATACGTTCTACAATATACCTTTTGGTTGATATTAGAAAGTATTTTCAAGTAAGATATGATTTGCTTCTATATTTATTTAAATGATTTATATTTTCCACGTATCTTCCTTCATTAATTAACACAAAATCAATTTGAATTTTTGCTTTTAATTAATGGAATTTTTAAAATTACCTTCTGCTGGGATTAACATCTTTAAAAAGGTTTAAATCTCATTATTTTTAATTTGCAAATACTCAAATCCCAGTATACTATTTTATTCATTCAGAAAATTATGTATTTTTACTGATTTGTTAAATGGTTATTGTAGAAACTGTAGAAATATGTTAATCATTTATATAGTAATACTATTTGCAGCAAAAAATACCTAAAACAATGAAAACTTTGAAGACAATGAGCTGTACAATGTCCATTTCGATGGCGTATAAGCTTAAATGATTTAAAAAGGCCTTAAAATATTGTTAAATGTTTAAAAAATAAGAGAAATTTAAGTTTTGGAATTAATTTATTAGTATTACAACAGATCATAGCGTATACGTTTTAACTCTTGAAATCAAACCCAAAACAAAATTTAAGTGTGGTTCATTCAGGCAGCATTATTTTATGTTAAACATTGTTAAAAATTCCTAAACATTAAAATGAATTTTTTTTGTAAAAAGATAAAAAAAAGCACTAAATAATTTTCTTGATATTAGGATTATAAGAAGTAATAGACATATAACAGAAATATTATCTTAACATATACATATTTTTAAGGTGGGATTTAACACCAAGGTTTATTTGTTCTTTGGTAAAGTTTTTTTTGTTGATATTGGACTTTGAAATTACGCTAGGGCGTTTATTGGAGACGGGTCCTCCATTTTGGAACAAGTTACGAGAGTTAAACCTAACTGAGTTAAAATCCAATCCTCTAAACACTCATGTCACACCAATATAAAGAATTTGAGCTTTGAAATATTTAATGTTCATCGGGCATCTACACGGCATGTCTTCGATGAACTAGGGATCAAACCTACGAATTGAAAAAATCAATCCGGACCACGCGTTCACGATCGTGGCCATTCAATTATCATGGCTATCGTAGAAAATTATGATGCAGCAAATTCTAAGATTTGGTTAGACTCTTTATTTAAGGTATCCGACTATGTTCGGAACCGTGATTTTGCAAAAGCGTATAAATTGATAATATTTATGATTTTATAGTGTCACTTAGATTAGAAAATTTATATAAAATTGTTTTAAGAATAGTATTACAATAAAAAATTATTTAAGTACAACATTTTGACAAAAAATGAACATAGAATGACCCATTTTCAAAATATTCTCCTTTTGTGAAAAATGCTTCTATTATAATAATATTTTGCCTGTTAATAGTTCAGACCTCTCTACAGAGGCTCAACTAGAATTTTTGAAATATATAACTTAGAAGTGGGTTTATCCGTATTTTACTACTACAGAGGGGAGCAATTTTAAGAAAAAAAGGCCGATAATTATATTTCAATTGGTCGTAACTCTGAAAATAATGTGAATTTTTCAAAACTCGTAGTTCAGACTCTCTGGAGAAGTCTTAACTTTATATAAGCGAAATATTATTATTTTAGAAGCATTTTTTATAAAAAGAGAACATTTTGAAGAAAGATTGTTGTAAGTTAATTTTTTTTCCAAAATATTGCATTTAAATAATTTTTTTTTGTCAAAATATCCTTAATACAATTTTATGCATGTATTCTGATCTAAGTGACACTAAATATCACGAAAATTATGCATTTATGCGCTTTTTTAAAATCACGATTCCGAACGTAGTCGGATACCTAAATGCAACCATCTCTGAAATAGCAGTTTTTAGATTGACATTTCTTTACATTTTTATCACTAGACTAATTTTTATAAATTTTCCAAATATCTTTCGTATTTTTCAACTAATGTTTAAAGATTTAAAATTAATTTACTTCTGAGACTGTTTTCCCTATCTCTTTCTTACACTAGCTTTGAAATCAGTAGACCATATACAATAACTTCTAGGTGTTCTTTTTCGTGAAAGAAATAAATCCTTGATCGATTTGTTTTAAAGTAACCGAGAAAAGTTTCTAGTAGTTACAAAAAGAATCTTACAGTATTTTCTTTTATCTTCGTCTGATTTTTTTATTTACTTTCTATGAAAAAAGCCTGATGACTGATTAAAGGTATATCAAATTATATTTCAAAAATAGCTTTTTGTATAAAATTATGTTTTATGTGTTGCCATGTCTTTTTTAAGAAAATAAGTTACGAAGATTCAGTGAGGAGGGTACAAAGTACCTTTTAGGTACATTGTCTATTAATATTTATTTTTTTACTAATATCTAAATTTTTTTATCTCTAAATATTTCTACGTAATTTCAACAAGATGATCTGAAATTGAGATTATGAATTTATGGTCGTTTTCATTTGGATGTAAACATTTGTTTGTTTATATCTAGTGATACTGAAATATATAGCTTTAAAAATGTATCGTAAAATCAGGCGTATAACGCCCACCTATACTTTCAAGCTGCCTTTATTAATTTTTAGGTACATTCACCGTATAAAGCGCACCCTATTTTGTTTACAAAGAAACCTGAAATATACGAGTGCATTTCTGTTATGTTTTGAAGTCATTTATTCGAGGTATTATTCCAAGCTTTAGAAAAAATTGCATACTTCTAGAAATATAACCTTATAAATTCATAAAGAACGTCATTTCTTTTAAACAAATCGTATTTCGATCTATATAGATGTCTATTTTTTTTTTTATGCTCATCTCTCTTTTTCTACTTTTAAACCTATCATTTTTATACCCGGCGTATAACGTGTACCCGTAAATTTCGATTTTATTTTTTGTGTTAAAAGTACACGTTATATGCCGGATTTTACAGTATTTATTTTTAGTCTTGAATATTTTTGAACTTTTGTAGAATGCACAATATATTTTTATTTGTTTTAGAAAAATATACTTTTTAAATTTCTTTAATTGCTTTATTTTCAAATTTTTAACGGTTGGTGATTTTTTGTAATTAAATATTGATTTTCGAATCCCCCATCAGTAATGTAAATGTTAAGTATCATGTACTCTGTATATTTAAAAATGAATAATTTTATTATGTGTTTCAAATGCTCATTTTATCCTTCATCTTATATTATTAAATGTATAATCTGAAAATTGTACAACTTAAGCCATACGTGAATTTCCAAGTATTCACATGAGTATTAAAGCTTTAAAAACGTTACGAAGTAGTTAGCTTCAAAAATATTCCAATAGGATAATTTATCAAAGAAAATGACGTTACAGACTTAAAAAAGAAATTACTTGGGGATTTGATTTCCTTTAATATGCATAGACGCATTACTCGCAACGCCAATTTTAATTTCAAATACTAAGTAGAAACCTAGCTGAGCAACCACTAGTGCCCTGTTTGCGAAATAATCTTACTCGGGGATAGTCAATGAGATTTTCATCGATTTTATCGTCCCACCCTGCCCTTATTTCCTTCCTCCCTTTGTAGAATTAATAACATTTCCTCGCAGTCGCGAAATTCACCGTTCCAGAGGCAAGGCTCTTAATCGTTTCTGCCTGAATTCCACACCAGCCTTCATTTATCAAGTTAAGCAGACGATATTTTGAGCAGTCTTCATCGAGTTCATGAAAATTATATTCATACTTCAGTGTGAAATGTGGTGTGTGCTGTGACTATAATCTTTGACCACTTGGGATTTCTTCGCTTTCATTCTAGCAGTGGAATCGAATAATGAGAGTTGTATAGATAGGGACATTTCAGGAAAGACGAAATTGTTAGAGTTCCTCATTAATTTTTGGTTTAATAGAATATTATAAACCTTTTAGTAGGGAACTGTGTATTTTAATTGTTTATCAGAAAATGCAATTATTGTGTTTTTTTTTGTACTTACAAAAATGTAAATTCTTGAAGATACAATGTTAATTCAAACTGATAAGCTACCAAATACACAATCGTACTGTTAAATACACACGCACGCACCCCTCCTCGAACAACACAGGTTGCATAGATCACGACTATGTGTTGCCATATTAATGATTATTACGTATTTTATTTAAGTATTGAATAAAAATATTATAGACTTATACGACAGATTCATAATCAACACATTGCTCATTGCGTTACCATTAATTTAAATTGAAAATGAGAATTATTACTTTTAAATATATTTTTTAAAAAAACTGAAATAAGTGCTACCAAAGATAAATAAAATATTTGGGTAAGTATTTTAAAACTAATCTCATTAAAAAATATATATCTTAATAATTTTATTATTTGTAAAAAATCCTTTTTTTAATTTTGAATATTAAGTTTTTCATATGTTAAAACATATTTATCCTTTTAAATATTTTAAAAAATATATTAAAACATCCACATAACGTGAAAAAAGTTTCCGGAGCAAAAAAAAAATTATTCAGAGTAAAAAAAAAAGTATTATACACAAGGTTTCAATTTAATGAAGAAGATCATCTAAATAACGATGAAAAGTTCCTCTCTAAAAATAATCATTATTACGGGGTTATGTTTTAATTTAACAGTTAAAAATCGTTTTCTATACCAATCTTGTAAGTTTCTGATTTAAGATATTCATATGTTATATTATTATACACAATATATTATTACACACAAAATACTATGAGATTTTTCGTTTTCACTTCATAATCGTTTTTTACAATCCGTTTTGATCAGACTAAATATAATTACGAATTTAATGATACTTTATGTACACTAACTAATGGAATAAATATCATTTGAATACAAATGCATTTAATTTTTTTGTAATAATTCCATTTTTTAATGTGCAAATAAAATAATAATAGTTTTATCTATGGCGAATAGCTGTGAATAACAAATAGTTAAAACTGCATTTATTAATTGTATTTGGTATATAAAACTAAAAAAAAATTGCTTAGTTCAGACTAATTAAATAATTTTTCTCATCTAGTATTTTAAATAAAGGAATAAATGCATCTTCCTATTTAAACTAAGTAATTTTCAAAAACGTATTTAAAATATAATTCCTTACGAATTCTTTTAACTTGTCAAAAAGAGTAATTAATGTTTGCCTAAAAGCGATTAACTGTGGGACGTTGCAAAGAAAATTGATGTCATAGGTTATGGTTTAGTAATGCTTGGTTAATAATACATTTCCGAGAAAAATTACTTTTTTAAACATGTAGAAGAGGAGTATCTGATGTTTAATTACCTCACGACAGCTTTCAAATTTTTCCTTTTTTATCTTCTGTCACATATCACTGAAATATATTTTTTTCCTGATGTTTTTGTAAGCTATTAAAATAAGCTTCTTTAAAGCCTTTGGAAATATTTAAAGTAATTATTCACTAAAACGTAAAAATTAGAAGCAAAACAAACATATGAAAGGTAAAAATAATTTTACCAATTCAGTAAGGTTTTGGGAGAAAATTAATTTTAGAAATTAAATGAAGCGATATAAAAAAGGTTTTTGAGCAAAATTTTTTATTTTTATTCATTTTCTTTTCCAATATTTTCTTTTTCGATTATACTTCTAATATTTTCACTCGCTTCGTTTTTCAGGTATTTGATATCAATATGGAGGTTTTATTTTCATAATGCACACTTTGTTCTATCTGCTTCAAATGTAAAGGTTAATTTAAATTCTTTATTCAGGATTTGATAAAATGGAAATAAATTTAAAGAAACATTTGGATTATTTAATGAATTTGTTGATGAAAAGAAAAAGTTTTTTTTTATCTATGTCTTATTGATATTGCTTTTGGAAAATAAAACTAATGTTAAATAAAATTAAGTTTTAAATGAAGTAAGTTTAGAAATGCAAGATAAAAATAAAAGTTGCTTTTTATTAAAATACTTCCTCATTTTTGCCTTTTAAATCTTTTAAAAAAACTTTGCATTCAAAACGTTTTGGTACGGAATATTTATTCAAGCTGGATAAGTGGAATATTTTTCTACAATTTTCTCTCACACAGTTCTAATTTATTACTTTCTTTTTATGCATAAGTTATGTTAGGCTCATAAATTTAGTTGCTTTTTAGTCTGAAAGTAATTACAATATCTACCATGTATATTTCTTAAAAACTAAACATTTTTTTTAAGATTAAATATTCTATATATTAATAATCTAATGATACTTGAATAATAAAAAATAGGACACACTTAATAGCTTTTACAATTTGCATTACAGTTGGTTTAAATTTGTCTCACCGTTAATGGCTGAAATTGAAGTAAATTTTGATGTAAAAAATAAATTAATTAATATCAGTAATTATTTTAACAAAAAATTTCTACTTAAGGAGCCAAATGTATTTTTGAAAATTTGATAAATAGTGGTTTAAACAGTTTTTACCTTAAGTTTATTTCGATTGCGATCATTAGTTCAAAATATGGGGAAGAATTGTCAAAGGAAAGGGCCTTGTACTAAATTACTTCACGCAAATAATCCGTAATTTTTTCCCTTTTTATTACTGTATTATTAATTAGTAAATAATTAAAAATTATAAATTAGTGTATGGTCCTTTAAAATATCCCGATGTTTCATCGTAATTTCAAACTTTTATATTTCCTGAATTATTGCGTATAATTCTGGATTACACGTTTTATAATGCGAGAAATCAAAATATTATAAAATTTTTGTACTTTAAAAAAAAAATTCACTTCTTTTCATAAAATTGTACAATAACTTACATTTTTCCAATTTATTTAAAATTTTAAATTTGGGAAAGATTTTCTATTTTTTCGAACAAAATGTTTCGAAAATTGTTGATTAAAATTTTTTTTGAGGTATTTAACATTACGGATCAATATTAACGCCCCCATAATTAGGAAGCTTTCATGCAGAATTTTACGAGATATAAAATGTAAACTAAATTTGAGATGGAAAATCAGATATGTGTAAAGATCTGTCAAAGATTTAAAATCAGATCTGTGTGTTAAAGTTGAATCTGTGCGTATTATCTGTGTGTTAAGTTGAGAAAATAAACGATTAAAGTTATAAATGAGTTATTTTTCGTCCATCAACACTAAAAACAATTTTATCTAATTGAAACAAATATAGAACTTATTACAGGTGTCACAATGTGTTTGGCAATTGAACACAGGCATCATTTAGTATATAACTTAATTACAAATTTTTCATTCCTTAAAATGAATAGCTTTTTTACGGAAAATGCTCCAATAGAGGAATAGAGAAGACAGATGCATTTAATGAAAATTACCTGTGTTGCATTATATAACTATCGCAATAATTTGAGTGTTCATTTCATTTTAGATTGTAGGAAAATATTTTTAAAAGATATACGTCATGAAGTAATAGGCAGGATTTTGTTAAAAAACTAAATTTCTTTTTATTTGTTTTCTTTTTTCATTTGGATCAGGGGTGGAAAACCTTTTAGAGAAGAGTGCCATTATCTGATAAAAAATATGCGTGCCACTTCAAACTTTTCCAACAAACAAAAGAATATGAAAAGATGAAAAAATGTTACTTATAGACCTATTATGGAATTTTTACGCAAATAGCACACATTTTATGCAAGTCTATATATATAAATATAAGTAGTGTAAATTTCAAAATAATATAATAAATAAGACAAAAGTATGAACTTAAGTTTTATTGTTAATTTTTTTCAGTTTTAATTAGTTAGTTTAGGTATAAAATAAAAATGAGTAACCAGAAAAGTTAATTCTAAAGAATTATTAAACAATACTTTTTTAATGTGGTTTTTTTAATTTGTAGATTTTTTTTACTAAGTATTCAATTCGTAAGGCTCAGTGGTCGTGTGGTAGTGTATCACGCTTCCACACCACAGGTCCGGGTTCTTTTCCCGGGCAGAACAAGGTCGACTCAGCCTTTCATCTCTACTGCAGTGAGTCGATAAATGAAAACCAAATTTGATTGGGGACTTAAACACTGGGGTTCTCGCTTCAGACTGACCACCTGTTCGGGACATCTTCTCATGTACATCAGCACTCGATGATCACGTATACTGGAATGGGCACAGTAGGTTCTGGCCCTCATGGGCTGTTCCACCACTGAGTTTGAGCTTGAATTCTGTAGTTTTTTACACTAGGGTGAGTTCTCGAAGATGTTAACAAATTCGAGTTATTTTAGATGTGCATCAGTTTCTCTTTTTTTTCCTTCCAAATCGATACCAAAGAGCAAAAGTGTGTTCACCAAGGAAGATATATGATCAATTGGATTGGGAAAAAACAGTCTTTTCCTTATAATCTTAAATTCGAATCATTTAAATGTCTTATAGTATCGGTAAAAGCTACATCTCAAAGATTGTCTTCTTTTTTGATAAGCAAGCATTCACTGAACACAGTTTATTGTTTTTTCCCAGATATTTTAAAACATGTTTCCTCAAATTCCAGAATCTCACGAATGCACTTCCTTTGGAAAGCCAACGCACACAACAATGAAGGAGTGTTGTTTACATTATAATTTTCTATTGTAATTTAAGTGTTTTTATAAAATAATTTTTGATGTTTTGTTTGGTCTAAGACAGCCACCTTTCAATAAAATAGTAAAAATAATTTAATAATAATTAACTTTTCAAATTTTTCAAATTTTCAATAAGTCTTCGCGTTCTACTCTTACTGCTCAGCCGTGCCACACTTTGGCACGCGCGCCGCGAATTCGCAACACCTGATTGAGATTAATCAGACAATATATGGAGAAGAGTGATGAAAATATTTAAAACTAAACAAAACATAGGCTGTTTTGGAATTATTAAAAATAGAAGAAAAGATAAGTATTTATAAAATAAAGAAACTTCAACGTTTTTGTTAGCTTATAGAATCACTATTTTAAATGAGAAAAAATATATATGATTTTATAATTTAAAAAACTAGAATGTTTCATTTATAAAGGTTATTTTTATGGTGGAACACGAACGAATCTTTTATCTTCCATTCAATAGTTGAAGTCCCACTGTTTACCTATCAGTGGCTTAAGATATTTACAGTTATGATAAATGGAATTCCAAGGAAATCTGACTAAATATCTCCATTTTGGATTATTATATTATGGAAATGAAAGAATTGTTGATCACTTAAAATTCCATTCCACAGAAAGTTTTTTCGAAAAATAGAACATTTTCATATTAAAACAAAATTATATTGCTCAACCTGTGTAAGAAGCGAAGGAAAAGAAGGAAAGATTTAAGTAGTAGTTAATATATATATATATTAAATTTCAAAGTAGATGTTAAATTAAAAAAATCAGTAAGTAAAATTATTTTAAGAAGAAAGACTAAAAATTTTTCTTAAAAAGTTCAAGAGTTTTGGAAATATTCCAACCGCAAAGCGCAATAAAACTCGGGCGAAGAATAGAGTTAAAAAAATTATAATCTTTAAGTAAGGGAGATAAATCTTTTTTCATTTTTAAATCTGCGGGAAAACATAGTCATTAGCTATTCAACCTCTTTTTTTATCATTAATGTATGAAATAAAATTACATAAAATGCTGGCATAAAGTTATATACATTGTAAACTCCATCCGACGTAAGGAAATGGGGGAAACTTAGAAAATATGCTAAAGCGTAACCATAAAGAATATAGAGCGAAAAAGTATGTTGAAAACAGTAAAAAATTATTTTTGTAATATATTATGAAAGCTCAAAGCGGCATAAACTACAAGCTTGAAAAGAAAAAAGAAAAACATTTCTGACTATATAATAATAATAAATGAAACAAAACCGTAATGAATTGAAGACAAAGCCTAATTTTTAAAAAATCACGTCTTTTTATTAAAACAGAATAAGCCATGTATTATGTGAAGAATTAAAGAGAATTTCTAGACTCAAAACAATCATTAAGAGGGTATCAAACTTTTAATTAACATTCATATAAGCGCAATGAATAGTCAAGAATGTTTAAAAAAAAGAGGGTACGAAATTAGGACAGTATTATTACAGTAGAAATTTTATTATATGTGTTATTGGATAGAAAAAATGTCGTGCAATGAACATAAAAAAAAGTTTGGGCCTTCATCATTTGAAACATTTGAACATTATCATTGAGTACTTTGTTACTAAATGACAGGTTTTTTTTATTTTTTTTTATATTAAAAAAATTTATTGTGTCACAACGCTTGTAACCTTGCTTAAATTTACTTCATAAGCATTACGAAGTTAATACATTAATGTTAGTGTACCAATTTTGAAAATATTATTTATAAAATGCCTTAAATAGCAATTATTAACTTTAAATCATTAATTTAGATGGTCTTTCATTGACAGTAATATAAAAAAATATTTATTGGAAAATGGCTTTAAGTATTAATTTCTTCCTCAGATATAATAATCTAATAGTATTCAATAATTTTAAAAAAATCGTAAAGAGGCTATTGTATTCTAATTTTATTTAGTTAGAAGAAATATTTTAATGAAAAATTCAGTAAAACAACACCTACCTATATTTATATACATATAAATAAATATATATATTTATCTATATCTCTCTTTACGTCTATATTTCCCTACACATATATCTTTCTCTCTCTACACACACACATCTATATATTTCTCAATACCTCTCTCTTCATCTATATTTTTCTACATCTACATCTCTTTACATCTACATGTATATCTATATATTTCTATATTTCAATATGTATATCTATCTATAAATATAGAACGTTAAAAATAGTTTTAAAGTAAATTTTAATTAATTTTTTTTGGTACTTTTCCGTTATGCCCACCTAAATCTCGCCAATTAGCGTTATTGGCAGCAGCACACAATATACACATAAAAAGAATTAATAGATATAAGTTACATCATTTGTACTCCATCCATTTCTGATGCATTATAAAAAAGACGTTTCTGATCAGAAAAGACGAATGCTTGTTTTGAAAATGTGGTAGTAAAGGGTTACCAGCAGGAATATTCCGTTTGGTGTCGCCTTGTGACTTTATCACCTGCTCCTGCGAAACGGAAAAGTATCAATTTTTTTTTTGTTGCCATTTTAATAAATTTTTTAAAAACTTTATTTGAACATGGATCAAATATCTTTACTATGCACTACAAAATGTTGTTTTAATAGTATTTAATAGTCGATTATAGTCATCATTGAAAAACAAGAACTAATAACTGAATAATATGTGCACCAATATGGAGTTAATGCAATTTGATATCCCTTGCATAATATTCCTCTCGTAAAATGTTTCTCGAAACCGTTTGAAAGCATAATAATATTCTTAGTGTTGTTAGCTCATCAAAATTTGATACTTATTTTCAGAAATGTACCGATTCTGTTGGACTCAATCATAATTCAATTTCAGCCGTTTACCGGGAAGTTATAATTTAATGACTGCGCAAGTCTATTCCAATTTTGTGGTACTGAGAGGTAACAGTTAATGAACCAGTAATGGAGAACTCTGCGCAATTATTCAGAATAGGGTACACCGTAATTAAACTAATGTGAGGAAATTACTTGCAGACTACGTACTTGGAGATAACTGTTCCTGTTCAAGCCCTTATTTCTACTTGCAAATCTGCTATTTTAATTTCCTTTTCTTTTATTCATTAAACATTGTGTATATGCATTTGGCTACACTGTATAAATGCAATCCTTATTTTGAATCATCTTTAATTTTTATTTTGTTAATTTGAATAAACATCGAGTCGTTTGAAACTAGACAGCTTAGAAAAAATTTGCTTTGTGTGAATTTTTTTCCAAGAAAAGTTTGAACATAAGTACAGAATAATTGAATTTACACATCTAAGATTTGATGAATAAAATTCTTTTTGATTCTTTATTAAATTTGATTGAAAATAATGAGGATTGGTTTTGTAATAGGAAGTCGAAATATATATTTTTTTTAAAAATCAAAACATATAATTTTTTTTTTAAATTCATGACATTTTTGAATAGTAAAAAATGAATAATGAAGAATTTACTGATATATGTTGAAAGTCAAAAAATATTTTTTTGCTTTCTTTTTATATAAAAGAGCAACATTTATATTAAACTTTGGAAAGTATTGATTTTAGAACATTTTTTCTTTCTCTATCCTTTCTTTTAGAACATTTTCTTTTCCTTTTGTGCTAGGAAGAAACCTTATCTGAAACGATTATAATTGGCAATCAAAGGCACGAAGAGCAATCTTTTAAATTTTCTACTATTTTCGATGATGCAATTGATTTTGTACGATATCTTGAGAATTATTTTCAACATATTTCACGATAATAAGAGATAATGTCCTTCAAATGGACAAATAAAAACACTGTTAAGCACTACTTACTACTTAGATATTCCTACAGGGGGAACCTGGACTCTGCTTGGTTATTTCGAAATATCCATGTACGAAGGGAAAATTCTCATCAATTGTTCTATTTACTTGCCTGTATTTTTAAAATTTACATAACTGCAAGCCCATGATTTCATTTTAACCTTTTCAATGTGTCTCAAATACAATTTTGGCTAAAAACATTTTTCTGCAAACTTTTTGGTATTACAAACCTAACACCTTTCGTTATACATCCGATATGTACGATATGTATTGGTCACATGACGATTGCTGTTATTTTAATTAAAATTCTTATTACATTGTTTCGTATTTAGACCACTTTAATTTAAATTATTTATGCGAATATTATTCAGATTTTAAAGTGGCGCCTCGGAGACTAGCCAAATTGCACTCATCGACCCAATCGTCCCTTTGATAAAACGCACATATTCCTATATTTAGTTTGTGACGGGCTCACACGTCTGTTCTTTAACATGACTTCTGGGTTCTTTGGGGGTCAAGATTAATGGCAACTCTTTTCCAACCAAAACCCAAGAAGCGAAACGTGAAGAGGAAATGCAAATGAGATAGCTTTTAAATAACAGAAGTTTCAGTAAGTCGGAGGGCAATTTGGGGAATGTTATGTGCGTGAATTGACAGCCAGTTGAAGTTACCTTACAGATTAAGCCATTAGGTCAAGGTGCATACCATTGCACGCGCACCCAGACGCCTCTTCATAAGATTGAAGCTAAGATTGGATTAAGGTAGGATTGACTATTTCATATTAGGACGTAATATTATTAGAAGTGAGATTAGGTGGATTAGATATTGATAGTGGTCCAAGTTAAGCGATTCGGTATAACTATTATTGTGTGTTTGTTCGTCGTAGATTCTCTCTTAACTATAATCATCTAATTGTTAGACGTTTAAAGTACATTCTTAATAAAGTCATATTAAGAATTTAAAAATGTCCATTCCTTTTGTACACCCTACACCTCTAGCTCACGCGGATAATCAAAGAAACGGTCACCTTAGGGGGGTGGTTTCACAAGTTTTCAGTTAAAAAGAAATAACTCCGAGTAGTTCCAGAAGGAATGCAACTTATAAATGGATGTCCAATTTCCTTTTTTTATATCTTTTTTTTCCTTAAGCCACAAATAATTGCTTGAGATTAACAAAAAATGAATTAAAATTTTCAACTTAACATTTGTAATTGTAAGCAAAATTTAGGCCTTACTTTGATGCTAGTGGCTTAGGTTGCGAATAATATTGTAATTACGGTACTGGCCAGACAGGCTTTATTGGAAACAACACACAATATACACATAAGAAATGTTAATAAATGTTAGTTATCATTGGTTTTTCATCCATTTTTGATGTAATATCAAAAAAAAAAAAACAAAAAAAACCATTACTGATAAGAAAAGACAGTGATATATTTTGAAAATATGGTGGTAAGAGGTTACCAGCGGGGATATTCTTATTGGTGTCAGTTGTATCACTTTTTAGCAACTTTATCGCCTGAGCCTGCGAAACGGAAAAAGTACCGCAATTATTTCTTCAAATATCAAATGGCAAGTTTTATTGGAATTGCTAAGTATCTATAATTAGAAAAGGCGTAGCTGATCCTAAAACTTCAACAAGTATCTCATTTCCTTCTTGTCATATATTGTGTGCCCTTTTGAAAGACATTATAATCTTTAATCATACAATTTGCAAAATTTTCACATTTGGAATTAAATTTCAGAAATAAAAGTGAAGCAAAATTTTTCAACTTCATAACCACTATTATGTATTGAATTTTTGAAGTATTGAGGTCATTAGTAAAGAAAACACGCTTTTAAAATTGGAAAAAATGTATTTACATAGTATCTCAACAATGCCAACGTTCAAGATAACTCGCCAAGTTGGCAACCTCAATGAGGTTGATTCATGTGACGTCACGATCACGTAATGAGGATGGCACGTGAATATGTTTTGGTTTGTTTCCCGCTTAACTCTAACCTAACACTTCTTTTGTGTACTATTTTGCTCTTTTACATTATAACTCGATTACAGTAAAAGATCAGATCAGATTAAGTGTCAATAAATAATGTATATTAAAATGAGTATGATTATTGAATAAATGTATCCGATAAAAATTTTCTGCTTCGAGAAATTTTCATGAAAACAATTTAATGTGTTATACTATAAAATAATTTTATTAAAAAACCTATTTCTTTTTAAGCATGTTTCTTAATTTATTTTAAAAAAGTCAAATTCATTTCTTTCTGAATGTTGGAGACAGGCATTTCTAAAAAAATTCAAACCTTTTGAAGGGTAATAATTACAAAGGAAGTCAAACAATAAAACATATCAAATGTTTGTTTATAATTAGATTATTTCAGATATCCCAAACTTTTAAATGATGTTAGAAACAATTTCATTTCTATCACAGAAGAATTCCTAATTATTAATCAAAAACTTTCATTATTAACCAACTATTATTTTATACACTCTGCTCTCAAAAAGTATAAATCTCTTGTTAAATATTAGAAATAGGTATGAGAATTTTTAAATAAACAAAAATATCCATTTTATTGACAAATCTTATTATAAATTCATTTCCAAAATTATATTTACTTGCATTTCATGTTACTGAATGTTCCATACTCTTCTATGAGAAATTTTAGAGATAGTATTTCTAAAAACATTAAATATTTGTAGCTGGTAATTACTAAGGGAATCAGAAAATGAAAGGTATAAACATTAACATTTCAAAATGGGACCATTTCATATCTACATGTTTCTTATAAATTACACTATTTTATGAATTTATGTGGAGTGATACACTATGAAACAAAAAGTAATTGGACACATATGAGAAGTTTTTCCAAATTCAATGGTCTCAATTCTATACTGTAAATGATTCTCGTGCCTAAATAAACATAATAAACTACATGAAAACAAAGGGCTTATTATAAGGATGCTAAAAAATAATCTATATTTATTAATAAATATATAAACAAACTGCAAGTAGCCGCCGGCTTCGCACAACACCAAATGACAAATATACTAAACTGAAACAAAAATTATGCTAAAAAATTACGAAAAATACTTCATACCTAATTATTAAACAAGGATAATGCAAAAATATAATAAAAATAAATAAAATTTCTAAAAATAAGCTTCACACACCAGAAGTAAACATATCAAGCATACGAATTCACACACTGATTCAAAGCACGGGGAAATGTTACTATCCTCGTCACGTGATTCCGAACTGGCGTCTCATTGTCGTGAAGCAACCTCATTTAAAATGTGCTGTATCGCTAAATTGGCAACCATGTGTTTCGTTTTCTATAATGTCACCAATACGGTTGCGATAATACGTAAGTACAGAAAAAACGTTAGTTAAAAATACACAATTGAGAAATTACATGAAAGTATAAGACATGGAAAGGAAAAGCAATATATATATATCAGAGAATTGCTTCAAGTTTTACTATTAAACTGTCATCAACTGTGCGCATGATGATTAATACTACATTGATAGAAATAAACTCACAAGTTCATCGATGTATAACATGTAGGAAAATAATTTTCTGAGTAAGAAGAAGAAAAAAAAAG
>BMAV01016585.1:238565-255875 GCA_019973955.1 Trichonephila inaurata madagascariensis | reverse complement strand
TTACTTCTATCTTATTTACCTGTTTAAAATTTTTGTATTCTTCTTCTTTAGTTTTAAACAGTAAATTTTTCTTACATGCAAAACTCATTGCTAATTTATTTTAACTTTCATAACAATATTAAAGGGTTAAAAATATTTTACTTTATCTGAAACCTTTTGCGGACCCTTTAATGTTGTCTACGCTCCTCCAAAATTATTTTAATTTACCTCGGACTCCGTCAACGCTTTCAGTGATCTTCAGAGATCCTCAGGAACTACTTTGTGAATTTGTCTTCTAAGAAAAACCACATTTATTTATTTAAGAAATTTTCTTCAAAAATTATTTAAACAAACAAAATAGGTCAGAGCAAATTATGAAAAACTATTTCACATAAATTTTTAATTTATTAAGATTGCTTCAGTAACGCATGAAAATGTTAAAAAATAGGGAATTGGTAATCATACTATAAAATAATAAAATTTAATAGCGTGATTTTCTGAAGTGCTGATTAAAAATTTTCTTTCATTCTTTGTTGGTTGAGTTTTTAAACTCCTTATTTAGTCAGTTTGAGAAAAAAGAATGTATTCTATCTATTTGTCTATTTTATGTTTCGAAACTGTTATGTCATGCTCCACGAGGAAAAGGTAATAAAAGAACATTTTTTTTATAAGCATTTAAAAATCATAAATTTATATATCTTTAAATTGTTTTCCCCACATTATCATTCTTTAAACTGATAAACTTTTTTTACCAAAAAAAGTTTATCAGTTTGAATATTTTACGTTAATGGAATTAAAATAGATTTGAATAAACTTTTTCTAACGTTAAGAGAGGGGATGAGGAATTTTTTTTATGTAGATTTATGTAAATCGTTACTTTAATAGCTGATTCGATTTTCGCCCTTAAAACACGATGCGGTTGGAAAAAAAATGAAGTTAAGGCAATATTTCTACGGTTACAGACGTTGTAAATTAGGAAAAAAAATCAAAAACGTTAGAAATCTTTATATTTAATTTGTTTATGTAGAAAAGCAAGGAAAAAAATGCTGTATTCGCATATTTCACTCCCAGATAAGCTTATTACCATATCGATTTTACAAATGAAACTGAAAACTTCATCTTGAGTAGAGTTAATGCTCTACTTAATTTTTCAAGATATTTTTTTGAGGGGGATTTACTTATTTTGAATGTGTGGAATTTCCCGTATACTTATTACAAGTATTCAAATTCATCTTTTTCTTTTTCGGTTGGGATTCAATAAGTTGTTCTCATTTGAGAACCCAAATGGATCATAAATTCTTTCTAAGGTATATTTTTTCTGTCCATTTATTTTTACTATCAAAATAAAAACAAGGATAATAATTTTTAGGGCTAATAATTCTTTTATAGATTTTATTTTTCCAAACCAGTGTATGATCTTCACATAAAAAATTGTGATAGGATAAAAGATTTTAAAAATTCCGAACATATTTCCAGAAATGTTTATGAAGAATGCATTAGAAATTTTAATGTGGGATTAACCCTTTAAGTGGTCAATTTTTTGGCCCCAAATGTTCCAAAAATAAGTACATTTTTATTGCTTATAACTTAACATAATAATTAACAGGATGCGAAAATGGAAGAATAATATCTTAATTTTCAATTTTAAAGTTTTCACGCAAGTTTTTATTTTATAATTGTGGGAAAAAAAACCCTAAATATTTGCTTTTTATAAGTACACTCTGCATGCTATGAAAAATGTTTCATATAACTCAAAAGAATTTCTCTCGTACTTACAAAAAGAATTTCATGTTCGTCTTTTTTTTTGCAAACGTATTCAGGATTTTGTGTATGTGTGAGTATATGCACAAACAACTTGAAAAATGGTGTATAATGATATGTTTTGCGTTGCAATAAGGCAAGAAATAATATTGGCTTTTTCGAATTATCTTTCCATTTTCATTTCTTCTCAAGAAACAAATTGTACTAGCCCAGAGTTTCTCAAACTGTGGGGCGTGCCCCCTTGGGGGGCATGGCAACTCTTCGAGGAGGGTGCGAGAATATTGTAAAGTCAAAAACAAAAGAAAAAAAATTATTAATTTTCTAAAAATAAACAAACAAAATACATTCTGATATAATAAAAAATAAAATGCAATTTACACTGGATATATTATACTTATAAATGTATCAGTGCTACGCAATGTATTTGATAATTAATTTAACAATATTAAGTTAAGAACAAGTTTAATAATTACCAATGACCCCTTGTGGGATTGTCATATATAAAATGATATACAAAGATTAACGTTTATCTTGATAATTTGTATGGTTTATAATTAATCCCTTAACTGCCGATGAAGAGTTATGCAATTCTCTTCCCAATGCCAACCATTTTCCACGTAGGCACGCGTATGTGATGTATTGGGGGCCGGAAGTAATAAAGAAGCAAAAATAATCTGAAATAAGTAAATCCTTCGCAAACATTGTCAAGGTCCTTTTATTGCATTTAAAAGCCTTCGGAATAATTTTATGGATAGCAGAGCACAGAAAAGATCGTTCTTCGGAAAGACGTATATATACGTTCGAGGAAATTAACGTTTTGACTGAGCGAGACGTTTATATACGCTGGTGGCCCTTAAGAGGTTAAAGTCGTATCCTAGTTTTAGCGTCAAAGTACATTTTTTTTAAAAAAAATCAATACATTGTTATTGTAAGAGGGGGTGCCATGAAAATTATGATTAAATATTTGGTCGCGGATATTGAACTTTGAGAAGCACTGCACTAGCCAATGGTTGCCAGTCCCTGTTCTTTATCGAATATTTTCAAGAATTTAATCTCCTGCCTTCAATGAAAAATTCCCGCTTTCACCAGAAAGAAAATCCCGGATGAAAAGTATTTCAGTACCATGAACAAACTACATCTCTTAAAAACACTAGTTTTAATAATCTTACTATAAGAATTAAAGTATCTGCAAATGAAAGATAGGAAGAAGAAAATATCAGTGTCCTTGCAGAGTACTGGCAAACCTTTCGTGGCCAGCTTTCGGTAGACCGTACGGTGTACGGGCAACCCAGTTAGAGGGTTAAAATAGCAATACTAATACGTGATATCAAATTATTAATAAATTGTATTATGCTTTCCGGGATAAGATAATGATGATTGATAAGATGCATTATTAGTCATGCTTTAGAATCTTTCAATCAAAGTTAATGTTTTTAATATAGTTTTTCACGAATAATGAGTAAAATTCATTCTTACGAAAAACATGCTCAGTAAAATCTATTTCTTAAGGACTTAGGATGGAAATAATTTTATTAATTTTCTTTTAGGAAAAAAAGTTCTAAAATTTTTCCTCTCTCTTCAAAATTTTCTATAATTCTTTTTTCAAAGACAACGGAAAATTAATAGCTCAAAAAATACGCCAAATTCTATGGTCTTGATATTTTATGTATGCATATATATATGATATGTACTCTTCTGTTTTTTCCAAGGAGTACAATTTCAGTAATTCATTGTTCCTTCTTAGGCTAATTACAAAAAGGTGAAGAACATAATAGGTTGTAAACATGTCAATTTTTTTTTCTCTAGAGCACCGTACGGGCTCCCGAATCAAGAACACAATCAAGTACGGTCAAGAACACCGTACGGGCTACCGAAATTTAACCACAACTGGTTTACCCGTACGCTGTGTACGGCACTGATATTTTCTTCATTTTATCTTTGATTTGCACTTATTTTTTTAATTCTTATAGTGAGATTTTAATAGTGCTAGTGTTTTTAAGAGCAACAACCTCTATGTGGATAATATTGAACAGATTGCCAGAACAGTCATCTAGACCCATGGTTCTGTCTGATTTGGCCTCGTTATGGACACGACATCATCATCATTAAGTATATATATAGTATAAAGTCCAAATTGTATTCTGTTATTTTACAAGAATTTTCTAGTTGTTCTAGAATTTTCAAGGTATCTTTAATTTTATTTCTGGTATTCGATTCTTCGTGGTGTTTCTATTTCATTACTTACTTTTCTGTTCGTATGTTATATCAATGATTATCCTCGCTAGAGGAAGAGTTTTAATAAAAACTAAGATTAACATATCTGAAGAGTAAAATAAATAATCAATAGATATCATTAACATTTTAGTGTACTGGAAGAAAATGTATAATTGTAACGAGTCACTTACTGTCGAAATGAATAGAATTTCACTCTCACACCAGAAATAATGCTACAAAACAAAGTCTGTTTGGGAAAACTGACCTGATATCCTCTGCACATGACTGAAATGGACAGCCAGCAAGATTCGTCCTTACAGTCTGATGATCCTGTGGTTTATTTTCCAACATGATCCACCCATTTTTCACATCCCAACTATTCGACCTCGTATAAATTCGTCAATTTGTTAGTAAGGCTTCGAATGCATCTTAATGGCGTAGTTGATAATGCATCGGTGGTGTGACGTTGGCTTTGAGACAAATTGTAATGTTCTGCAACTGTTAAATGCTTCATTAAAAGCTCATTTGTGTAGCAAAAACAAGTATTACAATTAAATTTAATATTCAGTGTGTAAGAAAATTTAATCATTTGATATAAAGAAATGAATATTCACACACGCGCACATTATAATTTTTTTTTTATAAAAATAGAATTATTTTTTTCGAGATATTTTGTTTAAAATTTATTTCTTTTGTTTTTCATAAGAGTAAATGCACAACATATTAAATAAAGTAGTTTTACACATCAATCATGTGTATTAAAACAGAAAAGATAGGGAAAGGGTTTTTTTTTTTTAAATTGATCGCTAGCTTTATTCTCTATTCAAGAAAAAGAATGCAATGTGCAATAATTAAACATTTATTGAGATATTTAGGGACAAGAAAATCTATAAAATCCCATCTAGACGGAAATTTTACATTCTTTATTTAAAGCTGATTTTTATGAAAATTTAGATAAATAAGTTCGTTATACATGCTGGTATGAATTTTGTATTTAATTTTTTAATGGAATATTCACATGAATATATATATATATATATATATATATATATATATATATATATGAATTTAACTTATTTTGAGCTGTATTTGCTTTGATTATTTTTGAAATAATGATGTCGCCCCAATTAAGCTTTTACACTCGTTTTTTTATTTTTATGCAATTAATTTAATATTTTACCCTTAGTATAATTTAAAATGACGTCTTTGAAAATTGATTAGAATAATACCGTTCTAATTCTTTAAAACTAAATTAATGAAGGAGACAGGGAAGGCAAGAGGCATTAATAATACTGATACTTAAGTGCACTAACTTTTCCATGTAAATAATAATTTACGCATATGAGTTAAATAATTCCACAATACCTTTAAAGAAAAACAAAAAAGATTATGTATTTTCAGCGCATTAATTAAAATTCCCTTTTTCTCTGTCTAAAAATTAATCACTAATCTCAAAACTAATTTTCAAAACATTCATTTTTTTCCATCAGTCTTTTATTTGATGTAATTAAAATTGTCAAGAGAAAGAAAGAACTAACAGAGTTTTTTTTAATCCTACGACCAAAGTTCTGAACTACTTTACTGGAATTTTCTAATTGTAATGACTTTCTCATCTTAAACAATATATTTTCATGATACGTTCGAAAATATATTTAAAAAAGGAAATATGATGTACTTTCGGACAATTATTTGAGTAATCTGATTATTTTAAAGCCTACTGCAACTCAATTGCAATGCATACTTTAGCTCATTCTTTCTATAAATGTAATCAATTATATTAAAAATAATATTGCATACCAAATATGACTATTACTTAATCTCAGAAGAATTTGAAATATTTCAGCCGGATTTCACGTTTTTTGGGGAAAAAAATCAATTGAAGAATTTTAACACAAGGCCAAGTTAGGCTTAAATATTTGTACAATAAAAATTACTTTATATATACTGTTCATTTATTTTCTTAATAGTAACAGATTGTAGTTTATTTTCTTAATAGTAACAGAATGTAGCTTATTTTCTTAATAATAACATATTGTACTTTATTTTCTTAATGGTAACAGACTAATAGTAAATTTTTGCTCTTTAAATTTATTGTTGCCTTTATTTTCAAAGGGGGATGTATAAAATAGAAGTTCAAGAATAATTCTTGAAACTAAATGGGGCTTACACTGCATTTTCTTTTCACTGCACACTTAGAATTCAGGCCTGTTAACATGCTTTTATTCCTGAAAATATAAATTCCTCTTACTTACCTGCTAAAGATTTTATTAAAAAACTATATTATTAATTCCCCGTTTATTGTAAGAAAAATTTATCTTTGGGAGTTTGCAACAGCATTATAATTACCAGAATTTATTTATCGTCTTTAGCTTATGGAGTTCTCAAATTGTATCTTGAACAGGAATACTAATGATCCTTTGAAAGGTTTTAGATAGGAACTTAATCCTTAATTATTATCATTATTAGAAGTCAAATTATATGCATTAATTTTTAAGTTATCTGTATGAATTTTGTAAGAATTTCCTAAGGGGATATTAAAAACTGAAATTTAAACTGCAAATAACTGCTGCTTTTAGTTTGTTTGAACTTTTGAATAAACAGCCAGTTTTGTGTGCTTTGGAAATTCGAAATTTAAAACTTCATATTCAAAAAGAGTACAATTCGAAGGACTTTCAAACTGTGTTTTGAATTATTAATGTCTTCCTTAGAAACAGTATATGAGTGAATAAGAATCGTTCAAAAGAAAATTACTTTGAATATCTCAATTTGCTTGACTCTGAATTCGTATAAAATATCATCCGCTGCTAAGAATGTTAAATCTATGCTACTATTTTGTGATAACTGTGAATCATTCGCTCAAGATGATGAGTGACCGAAATGGTGCTAATTTGTTAGACAATATCATATGTAAATTCTGCTGTAACAATTCCCGAAATACTATTACCTGTCGTAGAGAGAAGAGAGTAGAGTACACTTATGCGATAGAACAGTCATATAGAACCGCAAGTGTCGTTACAATGCTCATAGTAAACTCATCACAGAATGATTACAGCTTTAATCGGTGACCAAAATGTTCATATAGTCTAAATTACAGTACACAGAGATGTGTTTAATAGCAAGTGAAATATCAAATGTTTTAGGAGAAATACAGAAACGTAATACAATAATTATTCCATAAATTACGGCATATGTCCATGTATTAATACTTTATGCTCTTAATCATAAAGAAATAATTATTTTAAGTGAATTCAATGATAATTTAAAACTATCTTTTAAGAATCAAGTTATTTTTTTGAAAGTGATGTGCTTTGATTTCTTTATTATTAACAATAGTGTATATATAAGATTACTACGCTACAATTGTTGATCTATATACGAGTATTTATATATATCGTATTTTATTTGCTAATTAACAGAGTAAATATCAATATTTTTTATCACTATTTTTATAAAAAACTCCATCAGAGTTAAAAAAATGAGAAACGGAAATGAAATGTATATCTCAATTTCTCTTAATTATGTCTATTTCATTAATTAGAACCTTGAGAGAATTTTCTTCATTTTGTAGAATACATCAAGATAATGATTTTATATCAACAAAACAATGATTTAATAAAAGGTTGATTGGAGACCAAGAGGCTTATTTCCCTACTTTTGGGCTTTTAAATCTTAAAAAGTCTGCTATAAGAATTCAATAATTACTGTAATTTATCCACTGTAATATCGCCACAGCAAAAAGTACAAAACGTACTTTGATTAACGGAATTTACATCAGTTACGCATGTACGACGACGTGTTCAAATAGAATGGAATGTCGTTCCTGGCTTTCCTAATAAACTTTTCAGGACTCCTACAAAATGAATCACCCACACGATCACATGTGTCTTCTATCACGAAAACTTAAGGATGCTTGCCAGTTTGAGATACCAAAGTTCCTGTCTCTTTTAAAGTACTTTCCCATTAGTGAATAGATTTTGAAGTCGGAGTGTCGACATTCCATTCTGTTCGAACACGTCGCTGTACACACGTGACTAATTTAAATTCCGTTAACCTAAGTACGTAATGTACTTTTTGCTGTGACGTCCACATCTTTACTAATGAAGTCACTGTAACAAGTTTATCGTCTGCGATTGCCGAACAATGTGGAATGATCGGACTAGACCCAAAAAATCTCGGAGGGGATTTCAATCCATGGAAGAACAGTTTATTTTATTCTGGTGGGTAGTTTCGTAATAATAAGCCCTAACTTTTGGAAACTTTAAGCCAGGACACCCTGTATATTTTAAGGTGTTATGTGAGCTTTGATTTAATACAATTTATAAAACAAAGCATTAATGCATGTTCTCAGGGGATTAGTATACTTTTATGTTTGAAGTTAAAGCAGAAAGATATATTGAGACCTGAAAAGTTATTCATGTGATCTATAAAGTAACTAGTGCTGTATTCATTCATCCAAAAAAATAATTTAACAATACTCGATAATTACGAGAAACTTTCATTTGTATTTTTCATTTTATACACTATAGTGATGAAATTCGTTATATATATAAAAAGTTAATACATTTACATTATATATTTAATGAAATGCAAACAATATAAACGCTGATTTAAAAACATTTTTAAAGATAATGTTAAGTAACCGTACTTTGCAACAAACTAGTTGTATTATATTCTTCAGGTAAAGATTCGTATCCTAATATTGCTTTTTGAAAACGAAAAGGAAAAAGAGATAAATTTGACGTCAAGTAATGGGGTCAGTTGATAGTTGTCGGACATTTCCCAAGGGGACACTAGAGGATAAGGACAATAATTCCATTTCATTGCCAACGATCTAAGGAAAAAAAAGAATAAAGGCAGCAGTTCGTCTGCGGGAGCTGATAAGGTTCAACCATCTTGAATTTTATTTTTCCTTCACAAATGCCAGTTCCATAATGTTGTCTGGATTCTAAAATAAGGATTTATTGGTTTGAGAGAAAGTTCTTCCACATACAGATTTCAAACTTTATTAAATTTATTTATTTTACAACATTGTTCATCTTTAACTTTTTATCCATTGCAAGTTTATGTTGTTAACATAATTGAAAATGTATTAAATCTTAAAATATTGAATTAGGTAAAAAAATTATCCACTTAAAACTTAAAAGAACACAAATGAATTGTTCTACAACGACATTTCAATTTTTAAATAATTGAAAACAATTTATACGTTATGTACTGCTTTCATAAATTTTTTTTATTGCATTAAGTTCTAACATTCTTTTATTTTATAAGAGCAGTATTTTTTCCTTTTGTTAAAATTATATGTTAAATAAGTTTTCATAAGTTTGTTAAAAATATTGAATTGTTTGAAAGAATATTAAGACGCGATATATTTTAATCATTTTATATGTTTGTATTCTGTATCTATTTGTGTTAAATATTAAGAAAAAATATAATTACAAATGAAGAAAATATTTTTTTTATTTAATACATAATAACCATTAAATTAAATAGTATAATAAAAATTTAGGTATAGTGAAAAGTAAAAATTGAAATTATTAATAAACAGAAACACAAAATATTGTCGAGTTTTGGCCCAAATGTAATTACGGATACACGAGGAATATAACATTATACAATATATTTAATCATTCAGTTTTCTGTTTATGCACATATTTGATTACATGATTATAATAATTTAAAAGTGTGTTATAATAAATCACTTATAAATATGAAAAATAATACAATATACAAAACTATCAAGCAATTTACCTTATGTATTTGTAAGAAATTTTACACTTTCAAAGAAAAAAATATATAGAAAAATGAGCTAAAATTTATCAAATTGTTTCTTTATAGAGAAGAAGAACCAGAAAAAGAAATTGAAAAGTGCAGTCTGTGCCATACTCACCCCAAAGAATGTGCTTGTGTTGAATGTGGAGCTCAAACCTGCAAAAAATGTTCGAAAGCAATACCCTCGGGGAAGGTATGTAAATTTGTGCCAGTTCCTTTTATCTTAAAATACTCCGAGTTACCAAAAGTTGTTTCTAAAATTTTTTAATTGAGGTACATTATTCATTCCATTTTATTTTAAGAACTAGTTTATTTTAGCGTTTTTAAAATTCATATCACCCTATAACCTTTTAGCATACCAAATGTCTTTAGAGTGCTGCTAAAGTATAGATTTCTTGTACAATCGTCTAAAAATGGACAACTTGAAGTAATTTTTTTATGTAAAAACAGCGATATAGTTGAGAATTCTTACTTAATTTAAAGTAACTATTTCTCTCTTTTAAATGTACGAAACTATACTATTTATATTTCCTAAAAGGAAATATAAATAGTCTAGTTTCGTAGAAGGACTTCGAACCGTAGCTTTTTTGTTCCGGATCAACTAAACAAAAATATTTCGGTTAACTTCCGAACGAATAATTTTTACTTTATGTATATTTGTACTAAAAATATAATTCTGTAATAAGCTAGAAATGTAACTCAATCAAGATTTAGAGGATTTTATTCCTTTTTTTAATTGTTACACTATGTGAACTGATACAATTAACCAGCATGTACGATACGAGCGATGAGCATGTAACGGGCTCATTGTGTTTTCTACTAAAATCTCCTCTTGGGTTCTTTGGGGCCGAAAAAGGCAAATTCTTTCCAACCAAATCCAGAAGCGAAACGTGAACATGCAAATTAGAAACCTTTTAAATAGCAGAAGTTTAACGTAAGCGCATGACCTATTGGGTAGTGATTATGCTAGTCTGGTTTAAGCGTGTGAACTGAAAGAAGAGAAGAAAGCCGTCGTTGAGTGCGAAGCTATCCGTGACAGAACGATCAAGTCAAGGTGGATTCAATTCCACGCGAGATAATCTAAAGATATTTAGGATCCGAAAGGATTGCGATTAAACAAGAGATTAAGATAGGATCATTCTAGTATCTATTAATAAATGTGATATAAACAGAGATTAGAATAGACGGGAAAGTTAAATATAGTGGTTAAGATTGCGCTTATTTGGTAATACGTATTGTGTGTTTTCTCACCTCAGATCCGCACTATATAAGTTATAATATAAATATTATCATTGTTAGTGTTTAAATTAAGATCTTAATAAAGACATTTTAAGATCATGACAACGCCTGGTTCTTCATTCAACCCCACACCTCTAGATCACGAAGTTAACTTAGGAGTGAGGTATCACCTACGGGGGAATGCTTCACAAGCAGAGAACGAAAATCATCGACATTGTTATCCATTATCAAAATCACATTTGACAACTAGGTTTATTATTCTGGTTTGTCTGATTAAAAGTGCATACACACATCCGTAGATGAACGCATGCTGAAATGCGAAAAATATAACTCATACTGATATTTTTCTTAAAAAAGCCATCCATACTAGATCATTCAACTAGATTAAATCTGCCTTCTACGAGTAATTTCACGCAAAACTGAAACAGAAAAGTTCTAGTGTACATCAAAACAGGAAATCGAGAAGCAATGTACATGTAAAGATGATAATTATATGGTTGCCGTTAAATTAGAAAATATCAATAAGTTGGTTACAGTAAAAAAATGACTGACATATCAAACCAAAATAAACCGATATTTTTTTTTCGGTTCAGTTCCGGTTCGAAGCTCTGCTTTTAAGTATTTATAACAGCCGAGTGGTCATGGACACAGAGCTTGTAAACAGCGATGTTACAGACCTGTTACTACTACGGTTGTTGGTTTCTTAATAGGTTTCCTTGTAATGGAGCTTATGTCCAATAAATATTTTCAGACTCTCTGCCCTATTTTGAGTGTTTAAAATTAAGGTACATGGGGGTCAGCTCAAGCCTTGTTTTTTTCAATTCATCCTGGTTAAATTTTATATTTAGTTTTGTCAATATTCTATACGCTATTTCTAAGTGTGACGATAATAAACTATCAATCAATAAAGTTCCTAGAAATATTGATTTTTCTCGATTGTTAATGAGAGTAATTACACATTTAAAATTAGATATCACACAATCGTTTGAGAAAGATAGCTATATTTCAATTTGTTTCATAAACGAATAACAGGGCGTCATATAAATGTGGCTTGCACAGTCATTCACATTACTAAGAACGTACAATTCGTTATTGTTGTTTTAATAATAATAAATTAGTAATTTAATTCCTGGACTTTTTAGTACTTTTATTAACATCGAAGCTTTAAATAAAGTGTATAAACTTTACTGATATATAGCACAAATTTTTCATGATTTACAAGATTATATTCCCTACATTTACATTAAACTTGTTTCAAAAATTCCTTTGAATTGTTTTATTCAATAAAAAAAATGTTTCGTGTTTCACTTAAACTTTTTAAAACTTTTAAGTGTTACAAGTTACACAGTTTAAGTAATCAGAATAGAAAAAATATATTAAGACTACGAATCAAAGAAAAAAAAATCAATATGCTAGATCTTTTTACTTGAAGAAGCACGGAAATAAATGAAGTTAAAGTAGCTAAAGGGCTCAAGAACTAGATTTCGAACTTCAAATGAGAGGTGAATTAACTTTTTTAGAACTTCAGGCTCATTTTAGAAATGTATATTTACTAGAAAAGATCAAAACTGCAATTTCCTTCTTAATGATGCAAGTATTTTTTCTTTCTTTTTTTGACATCCAACAAAATTTTTCTTCTAAATAATGTTTTCATGGATACTTTTCTAGGATTAATCAAAAGAACTTCAACATTGTAAGGGAAAAAAAATCTACGTCTGCTTTTTTTCTTTCTTCGCTTAAATTGGATGAGCTAAAACGTTACAACATATAAACCTTATATAAAAATTTATTTCAATAATAAAATTTATTTCAATAATAAAATTTATTTACGTTAGTTTTACGCAACGATATCAGTCCCAGAGTGTTGAATTTTCTACTAAATAAACTTTTATTTAGAATTACCTTAATAGCATTTTGTAAAAAAATTGTTGATTAATTAATTGATCACAGTTCTAATATATCATAAAAGAGATATTGTGTTTTCATGAACTTTTTATTATTATGTCCTCATTAAAATCTAAATCAAGCAAGTAAATAATAAAACGTAATCTAAATCTAATTCAGAAAAGATTTTATAACTGTCTTCTATATAACTGTAAAAATTTTATAACAATATATAAATGTCTTTAATGAATAAACACTTTCGCGTAGTGTAACGTATCGCAATGAGGCACAGAAAAGACCATCTCTTTTTAAGAAAAGACCACGCGGATAATATTTAAGGATGTTTCAAGGCACTTCATGAATACTTTAAATTCACATAGGTAAAAAAGTTATAGTATGGTTCAAAGAAGAAGCCTCTTGAGCTGTTTCCTTTATTTTGGTGAGATCTTGAATCTCCTGCTTTCAGAAAATATAGTATACTTGATTTCCCGGGGGAAAAATAATAAGATACTTGAATATATCATGGGGCAAGATTTTCTTAAAATTATTTTTACTATTAATTTTTAGCAATTTGTCACAAAACTACATTTTTATTGTCTATTTTAATAAACTTGGATCAGAAATCAATATCTCTTGAAGTGTGCAATTTTTCTAAAAAAGTAAATGCATTTAAAATAAAAATATTCTCTTAATAAAGTTGATAACCAATCAAAAACTGTATTGGGTATTGATATGAATATAATTTTTTTAAAGATTTCTATAAGAAAATATAAATAATTGATAAAGTTAAAGTAATTTAACATTTTTGAGTTTAATTTACTTGACAAAATTTGTTTATGTATGAATGTACTACTTTCATAGTAAAAGGTAATATATTTTATGAGATTACATTTTAGAATAGTACCCTAATCTATTTAGACAAATAATTTATTTTGTATTTGCAAATTAGTTTAATAATTTTTTTTAAACCTAATTATTCTATTTAATAATATTCTATTTAATCTATAATTTTTTTAAAATCTAATTATTCTATTTAATGGGTCTGTTTAAAAACGAAGCGAACTTCAAACATAAAAAACATGAGAAGTAATACAATAGTTATCATACAGAAATGTGATTACAATTTTGAAAATGTGAAAACTCATTGTAAACTTCCGAAGTTTTAAAGTTTATTCCAACTGTGTGTGTGTGTGAAAGGAGTTTTATATTTAAGTGATTTCGGGGTTTGCTTTAATTTTTCTCTCCCAAATTGAAGGCAAAAGAAGAAGAAATAAATTTACAACTTTTCAGCGCTTTATGTTATTTTTATAGGAAGGAAAAATTTCTTAAACTCATTAAATATTATCGCAAAATGTAGTTGAAATTGTTAAAAGAGTGAAGATCAGGCACGGCCCATGAAGTGTGTGTACGAGTGGTTAGCCAGTTTTCGAAAAGCAGGGAAGTTACAACTCCAGTAGTGGAAGACTGGCAACTTCCGTCAGTGACGAAAACATTAAGAAAGTGAGGAAATTAATCACTAAAGATTGTTAATTAACTTTGCGCATGATATCTGATGAGCTGCAGATTAACCGTGAATCCGTGAAGCAAATAGTTAACCAGAATTTAGGGATGAGAAAAACGTGTTATCGATATTAATGATATTCCTAATATTCATCAAAACTTAACAAGATTTTTGAACTCCATCCCAAAAGAAGACTTCTTGCAAAGTTTCCAGGACGTGTATAGCAGATCTCAGCGGTGCATAGTTATGGGAGGTGATTATTTGGAAGCACAGTAAGAGGTAACTTTAGTTAATATTTCATCTACGTTAATTTTACAGGACTATTCACCGAACTTTATTGTCAGAGGTTGTATTCCGTCAGATAAAATTATCCCTTCAATAAATTTTTTTAAAAAAAGTTTGATGAAAAAAAAATTTATAAGATTGACTTTTTTACTTAGGAAAGGGGATGAATTTCATTCGCATCTTTTTATTTAAAATTTAATATTATATTTACGACACATATACGCAAAAATATTCATTTGAAATAACTTGTATTCAGAGAATAAATGTATCAGAGCAAACTGCATTCATCTCAGTTTCATTTAAATTAATCTTACTACTTGTTGCGCAAAAAAAAAAAAAAACAGTAATCATATTTATTTTTTTTCAAAAAGAAGAAACATCATTTTAATCAGGAATTAGCAGCGCAAGAGAAAATATTTTTAAAAACATTTCCGCTTCCTGAACTTCATTCAAGTTGAAGTGATTATATTGTTTAAAGTGAAAACTTTTTGACAAGTGCGTGCCTGTTTATGAAATCTACCACCCCTTTTTATCTCTCAAACTTGATATATCAGAACAGATGTTTTTTAGCGCCTTGCTTGACATATATATGACAGGACATATCTTCACCAAAAGATGATCTCCCGGCCATTACCACACATAACACTTCCGAAATCTGTCCATCTGGGAAAGGGCTGATTGATCTTCAGAGAAATGACGGCATGTCTTTTGTATACCTCAGAAGGAAGCCCCAGACGATTCTATGAGGGGATACTTTGGGAGGGTATAAATAAGGGGGATGCAGCCGGGAACTTGGCGAGGCAAAAAATCGATGAACCCGGGCCACCTGTCACGAATGCCAGGAATCGATCAAAGTGGTTTCCTTTTTTGACCTGTGTTTCTTCCTATCTCGACCATGCTCCAGCTCTTTTTCCAATTTGTAACGTTGTTGGAAGAGTAATGTGTTGTTCGAGGGGAAAAAGGCTTTAAAAAATAGCTTATTTGTTATATTGTATTTGTTTATGCGCATATTTCTTTATGAAGTGATTTAAAAATAACATTAGTTGTTTAAAATTAAATTATTGAGCAATTAGTTTGTTACGTGCCATTGTTTTTAATGAGAAAAATCTTTTCTTATGTTATAGCTTGAAATAAAAATACGATTTCAATGTTCGTCTTACTAAACTGAATAAATTTTTCTATAATGATAATAATAGACTTTTTAAGGCTAGCTAACTTTCCTTCACATTTTCTTATACCACCGAGCTGTAAGGAAGAGAAAATAGTATAAGAATAAGTTTCTAAAAATATTCTACTTTTAATAACATATTACTATATAATTAAAGCTTAGTCACCTATTCAGTATAGTGGTTAGCGACGCTAACTGCTGTGCCATAGGGCCTGGGTTCGTATCCTGAAGCAGGCATGGATGTTTGCAAATGTGCGTGGCATGAAGGTACTCTAGATAGCAGTTGAGCCAGAAGTCCTGTCGGGAGGTTGGTGGAAGGAGAAGAGAGGTGGTAGGCCCCTGACCACCCCCAGTGTGTTCTCCCTCAAAATTGGAGTGGAAACGAGCCAAATTGTTCTGTAACTTGTATGGTGCTGCAAGCATGACTTAGCCTTTTGTCATGATGAATTTCGTGGGCCTTGATCTGACCTTTGTCTATCAGGTGGCATTAGTAACAACAACATTAATGCTTAAAATACTAGAATATAGTATCCCAAGAGTAATAGTATTAATTATATAATATACCAAAGGTATATATATATATATATATAGGAACCCTAAAAATTTAATAAATAAGGAAATTTAAGACACACACACACACATTTGCGCAAGAGCATGTGTGTGTGCTTTTTGCATATCTCAGCTAAGTAAAAAACCATGTTTGCTTAATTTTAAGTCTGTAGATATAACAGCTGATAAAAAAGATTTTTTAAAAAATTTATAACACCTGTAATGTGTAATACGTTAATATTAAATCTCTATATACAATATTGAAACAATATTGAATTTATTGAACAATCTCTCTATATACAATATTGAATTTATTGAACAATCTCTCTGTATACAATATTGAATTTATTGAACAATCTCTCTATATACAATATTGAATTTATTGAAAAATCTCTCTATATACAATATTAAATTTAATGAACAATTTCTCTACATACAATATTAAATTTACTGAATAATCTCTCTATATACAATATTAAATTTACTGAACAATCTCTCTATATACAATATTAAATTTACTGAACTATCTCTCTATATACAATAGTCAGTTCAAAACAGGTCTAAAAACAATCGCGTGAAACGAACCCGCCCGCACGGGGGCGCGCCCCGTGTGACCTTTGACACTGTAGATGGGGTGAGGACTGAGTTGGATGAAACGAAGCCGCCACAAGCAAGGGGTGAGAGGGATGCATGACCTTTGACACTGTCGATTGAAATAAATGATCCCTATTTGAAACGGATATTGTTCACCATTTCATTGGTTTTAATTTTATTTTCGCGGAACCCTAATTTTTTTTCTATAATAAAAATAGCCTAAGTTATTTCTTATAACATTAGCTATCTGCCAGTGAAAGTTTCATCAAACTTGGTACAGCCGTTTCAGAGATTAGCCAGAACAAACAGCAGACAGGCAGACAGATAGACAGACAGACAAAAATTTTAAAAATTGATTTTTTCA
>BMAV01016585.1:223342-238465 GCA_019973955.1 Trichonephila inaurata madagascariensis | reverse complement strand
TTAAATGCATTTAGTAAAAAGCTGTTAATTTTAAATTACAAACAGACACTTCATTTTTATTTATATGTATAGATTTAAGAAAAACCTTAGAAATTCTTTTTGCTGATGTGAAAAACATAATAAGGATACCGATTAAGCAATATTTTAGATTAAAATTTAAGAAAACATTGGTGAAACACATTTGTTTTACTTCTACTTTTTGAATATTTTATGAAATTTATAACAATCATTAATTGTATTAGTTAATTAAACACAATTTGGAAAAATGAGTTACTGGTATTTTTTTAAAAGTACAAAAAATATGTACTTCTTAAAAATCATAAATAAGACATTTTTTCCTTATTTTTATCTTTCAGAAATTGTTTTTCTTAATTCATATATTGTAAAAACTAAACTAAAAGAATCTTCAATAGGACATTACGAGTAAAAAGAAAGTTGAAATGAGAACGAAAAATGCATTTTCGTTTTATTTATTTTAATTCCTTCCAATTATCCACTGTTAATGGTTAACAAAATATTGAGTGAATAAATTAAAAATTTTAAAATCTTAAGTTTATATTTTCTTAAAAAAATTATATATTCAAACATAATTAACTTTAAAGATTTATATATACAGTAGAACGTCGTTTATTCGAAAGTTTATTATCCGGATAGTCAAATATCCGGACAAGTTTTTTTTGTCAACTACATGTACTGTATATGCATACGTTTTTTTGACAGTGCAATGCAGAATACTTGTTTCGCGTGAGGTCAAAAGTGACGGGAGAACCTAAGGTCAGGGATATTTGGGGAATTTCAGTTGTGTGAGTGATTTAGTAAACATCTGCGCGGAGTATTAGGTCAGTTTGTTTCCAAGTGAGGGGGTGAATACGTGCTTTTTCGTTGAGTTGTGAACTGATGTTTTCGAATTCAAAACGGAAGCCCAACGTCTTGAACATTGAGACAAAACTTGAAATATTGAACCGTCTCGTGAAGGGAGAAAGTGGAGCGTCTCTAGGACAGTTTTATAATGTTGGAAAATCCACAATTTCTGACAAAAAAGAAAACAAAAAAACGCCGAGAAACTATTTTAAATTTTGCGTCAAAATTTGACTCAGAAGATGGTTCGAAGAAAAGGAAAACCATGAGGGAAGCAAACGATGTTGTTCTTGATCGTACACTCTACTTGTGGTTTTCACAAAGAAGGAGCAAAGGGGACCCGATATCGGGCACTCTGTTGTGCGAAAAAGCTCTGGAACTTAACGAGAAATTAGGTGGTTTGGCTGATATCAGAAGTCAAAGCGAAGGTGTACAATGATACAGCGAAAAATAAGTGACTATTTTCCCCAATAAAGGTAAAATTGCGACATTTTGCACCTATTTTGCTTTTTCTTCAAGCACGTTTCCCGCATGTGATGATTTTCAATATTCGTATAATGTCCGGTTTCATATACTGCATGGATCGCATTCGGTTTTCGGTTATCCGAACAGTCGTGTATCTGAACGATGTCCGGTCCCAATTGATTCGGATAAACGACATTCTACTATATATATATATATATAAATTGTATAATATTTTGTGGAATTGGTAATATTTTAGTAAGATTTCTTTTTATTTAAATTTTGTTTTATCGGTTACTAAACTATGCAATTAACTAAAAATTGATAATTTTATTTTATGTCATCATTACACACTCTATTTTTAAAATAATTCATGAGAAAAATTATTATTTAAAACTTCAGTAAACTTAAAAGTTATTATATTTTTTGGATAACGAAGTAATGAGGAAGTATAGCAAGAATTTTAAGTCTTAAAATAGACCGAAGAACAAAATCATTTTATTATTTTCTAATAATAACAAATAATAATAAAAAGCCAAAATTTCGGATTTTTAAAAATAAATTTGTTAAAAAGCATTCGTTATTTTCGAATTTTTCAATAATGTACTACTTTGTATGTATCGAACATAAATCAACATTATTTAGAGAACTAAAATAAATGTAATTTTAAACTTTTCTCTCACACAAATAACTCACTATATTTAAGCAAATAGTATGAAACTGTAATAGCTATTATCTTTTCAAATCATGCTTTTATTTCATAAACATTATCTATTCTAATTAAAAGATGATACTTTTAAAGTAATCTTACATGAAATCAATTGCTAACAAGTAATGCAGCATTCCAAATTCTTATTATGTAATGAGTTTGACTGTTGAATATATGCCTGCACTCCCAAATGCTTAAATGGAATTACTGTCTCAAATCAAATATAAACAGTCCGCATGCAGTATCTAGAGACAGAATTTCAAATGTAGGCACTTGAGCTTTGTATTAAATATAGAGCTTAGATGGTGTTTCTCTACGTAAACTATGGATTAAAATTGATCTCACAAACACTTTATGAGAACCAATTAAAATTGTTTGACATATTCTGAGTAGGCAAAGCGTATGCGATAAATGGATGAATAAATATTTAATTGACACTAGTAGGGATAAATATTTATTGAGAATGACTGTTTAATACTTCTTATTTTCTACGATTATTGGATTCTTGCAATTGACGCTACCTTCGTGAAACATAATTAGAATTTTGTTTTCTTTTACTTAAACGATGAATCAATAAATATTTTAAAATGTGTTATATCGTTAATTAATTAAGACAGAGAAACATGAAACTAAAGTAAATGAATTTGGTACAGTTGTACTATACTACCAATATTAGGTAACTTAGAAAGCCAAAAGTACTGAAATTTAATGGAAAAAAAGGGGCATTTTACGATATTATTTTGTCTTTGTATTACAATGCTAATAAACTTAAGAAATATTTTTTGTTTGTCTGTGATAATTTTAATTCATTTATTTACCTTCTCACTAGAGTTTAATAATGTTATTGAGGAAATATATTTTATAATTTGACTAAACTATGATGTTTTATTTCGTTTGATATCATTTTACTTATGGGAGGGATGATATAATGAAAGTCTGTGTGTAAATTAATATTAAAAATACACATTGTAAATACGTTTGGATATTATTTTATGCAATATCGATTTAATCAATTTTGTCTTATAATTTAAGTTTCGTAAGTTGTGTGAAATAAAAATAATATATATTCTGCAACAAATTTTCTAACATTCAAGCTTCCTTTTATAATTTTCGTTTTAGTTGAACGAGCAAATTCTGTGAAAGGTAAATCTTTACGCGTATTTAAATTGTATTAATGTTTCTTCATCTGTATTAGATAATACAAACAGTTATTTTATATATGCCAACTGGCGTAGCTAGTTCTGAATGGAATCCGTATCAAAAGTCCTTCGGGGCATTTTTTTTAGAAATGAAAGCCCTTTTAGCGATATTATAGTTCCACATGTTGGAACCCTGTATCGTTGATAAGGTGGTAGCTACGCCCCTGTAAATACCTCAATATATTGCCTATTTAGTAGATTGATTTAAACGATGAAATGTAAAGAAAAACTAAGATTTTTTCTCTTTGTTTTAATGAGAAAAAAATAAGAATCGACATTGAGTATCTTAAATTAAAATCATTGTAGAATGTAATGTCTGAAGATTGTCGTTCTTGCATGATTAATATGAGAAATATGCAAATTTATCATATTAATCACGTTAATCATTAAGTTATTTATATATGTTCAACATAACCTTAGTAATTTAAATTATTAATATATCTGGTAGTTATAACATTTAATTTTTTTTATTTTAAAATTAAATGTTTCGTTAATTAAATATTTTTGTGTGAGTACAACTCTAAGATTTTTGTTAAGTTAGTGCTTACAGTCAATGATTTTTAGTTTGAAATGTTTCTACACTCTTTATTTCATATCATTAATAAAAATACTAAATTGACTTTGAACGATTAAGGTATCCAACTACGTTCGGAACCGTGATTTTAAAAAGCGCATAAATGGATAATTTTCATTATATTTAGTGTCACTTATATTAGAATGCATGTATAAAATTGTTTTAAGGACATTTTGACAAAAAAATTTATTTAAGTACAATATTTCGGCAAAAAATTAACTTAAAATAACCTTTTTTCAAAATGTTCTCTTTTTGTGAAAAATGCTTCTATTATAATAATATTTTGCCTGTATATAGGTCAGACCTCTGTACAGAGGCTCAACTACGATTTTTGAAAAATTCACATTATTTTCAGAGTTACAACCCATTGAAATAATTATCGGCGTTTTTTTCTAAAAATTTCTCCCCTCTGTTGTCGTAAAACATGGATAAACCCACTTCTAAGTTATATATTTCAAAAATTCTAGTTGAGCCTCTGTAGAGAGGTTTGAGATATATACAGGCTAAATATTATTATAATAGAAGCATTTTTCACAAAAGGAGAATATTTTGAAAATGGGTCATTCTACGTTCATTTTTTGTCAAAATATTGTACTTAAATAATTTTTTATTATAATAATATTTTTAAAACCATTTTATATACATTTTTTAATCTAAGTGACACTAAATATCATAAATATTATCCATTTATACGCTTTTGAAAAATCACGCTTCCGAACGTAGTCGGATACCTTAAGATATCTTTATTACAAAAAAAAAAGAAATACGAGCAAATATTATTAATCAATAAGCATTTATATTTGCTCTTTCTAACAAGAAAAAAACAGCTCCCACAAAAATACAAATAAAACTTCTTTTAAAATCACAAATACAAAACAACATATTTATTTTGCGTTCATCTACAATTATATACCATTCGCCAAAATACCCAAATATTTTTCTGTTTCTGGAGAGATACGTTGTTATTACTGTTAAAAAACACAACATATGCTACTATTAATAAATAAACAACACAGTTACGTTCTGCCAGAGTAAACAGAACCTGTGCGATCATATGTAGTCGCACAATTGCATGAAAAGGAATCGTTAACGGGAGAAGTGCCAGTGTTGTCTTGGCAATGCGTCCTCACGTGACTTTCTCTAATGTTTTCTCAGGTAATGGTCAGTGGTGAAGAGTTATATACAGAGTTATCTCACTAAACATCTGGAGAATGTAGCTCGGAAAGATACGTGACTTTCTACTGTAAAACGATGAGAGTGTGAAGATTGCACATTATCTTGTTGTTTCTTTCCGTTCCTATCACTGTTCAAGTAACATTATTAACTAGAATTTAAATCAAATATTAAATGAAATATAATATGTGTAAGTCACGTCTAAAATGAGAGTCTGTTATGAACCTGAAAATGTATTTTAGTTAAGTACTCTTGAGGTTCGGTTTTAAAATGATTTTGGTGGAAAAATTGCACGTTATCTTGTCTGAGTGATTTGTTTTTATTACTACTTGATAAAAGCATAAATTGGAATATAAATTGCTCATGAATAAAATTGTATTTTATATAGTATCTATAAATAAGTCTTAAAATGGATTTTTTAAATAATATTAATTCTTAATTTATAATAATATTAATGTGGTTTGCAAATTTTGAGGAATTATATTTAGAATTATCTGTATTCAAGTAATTAACTGGAAATTAAATTTCTTTAGAAAATTAATTCTAGCATTTGAATAAATATTTAATAAATCTGGAAAACATGTATGTTTATTGAAGCAAAATGATAAATTATATTAATGAATCTTTCTGATATCAAATATATCTTAAGTTTTATAACTGTATTCTTATTGAAATTTATATCAATGTATTTACTAGAATCAAATATTTAAACAATGTAATTGATATGGTAAAGCTTGAATATTACAAGCATTAAAATATGTGTTATTTTTATGAGATAAATATATAAAACTAACATGAATTAAAAGTAAATAAACTAAGTATTGAGTATGAATATGCTATTTAAACGCTTATTTATTTAATGGGCTACATTAATTCCAGGATTTAGCATCTTTCACTATGTAAAATAAACTACCAAATTATATTAAAGTTTATTTGAAATACTGAGTTTCCATAGATATCAAAGTGAATAATATTTAGCTATAGTAGAAAAATTTAGCGAAGTAATACATTCAGAAATGTAAATATCATTAACGTATCATAGGGAATATTAATACACATTAATTTTACAAGGGTCTCAAAAGTGTTAATTTTGTATTGAAAGCTAAAAATATAAAAATTCTCACATTAGAAATAATTCTTTGAGAATAAAATTAAATAATCCGATTCTTTTATGTATTTTTTATACAGGAATGAGGTTTCAAAAATGTAAAATGTTTAAAATGTTATCATAATTTAAAAAATTATAAGCATATGAGAAAAAATTAAAAAACTTTTATGTAAAAAATATTAATTAAATTTTACGTTGCGCATGATATTTTCTAAAATAGTACCTTTAATTACTGACAATAAGTTGATTTATAAAGTTAAGTATAACCTTATTATACTGTAGTATTTTTATATCAATATAATAATAAATGATATTTTTTAAAAAATAAAAAAATTACATATTTAATTTTTTTATTTTCAATATTTTTCATTTTTTTTTAAAATGAAAAACATATATAATACTAAAATTAGGTAGGGATTAAAGAATATGATACATTTTATAATTCTATAAAGTTTTATACATCAAATTTCACTATGTTCGAAAATATCATGCACAACCTAAAACTTACTTAATATTTCTTATAGAAATGTTTCTTATTTTTTTATGCTTGTAATATTTTAAGTTATGAATATGTTTTAAACATTTTACACTTTTTGAAATCTCATTCCCTTCTAAGTAATGTGTAAAAGAATCGAAATATTTAATTTTAACCTCTAAGAATTATTTCAAGTCAAAAATTATTTATATTTTCAGCTCTCGAGATAAAATTAAGCCCCTGAGACCCCCTTAATAATAATTAATAGTAAAAAGAGTAAAAAACAGTAAAAAGGTTATTGCATTTATATACTAAGAACTTTAGGCGCACATATTTTTTAACATTTTTGTATTCGTGCTAAAATGATTAATTAATTTCGTAAGACATACAAAATATTTTAAAATAAATAAATTATGTATTTATATGTTAATAGTTATACTCTATTTGATGTGAATGAATGAAGGGTATTAATATGCCATAGTGAACAGAATATCAAATTAAACACTCAGAAAATACTTATTACTTTTTAAAAATAAAACAAATATTGAATTAGTTAAACTATTTGCTTTTTCTGTGATTCGTAAATTAAAGTTCTTTTTTCATATAGATTTAAATTAATTGAAAAACTAAGCTTATGGGTGAAAGAGTAATGACTTGTGTCAATATTAAAAATGCATAAGAAATTAATATTTTAATATATGTATAAAAACTACATTTAAAATTGTTTGGATAAAAAAGAAGTTTTAATACACTTTTTTATTTTGAAAAAACTTTGGAAACGTATATATTAAAAGCCAAGTAAACATTAAGCTAAAGGTATTAAAATTGTTTTTCTTAAAAGTACCCAAAAGCTGAAATATATTTGCATGTATAACTAAAAACTACTCTAATTTCAAAAAGTAATTCCCTAGAATTTCGAATTCATTTTTAAAGAACTCTGTATTTATTTTCAACAAATATTTTTTAATAAGAACATTTTAAATGCATTAGGTTATATATATTTTTTTATAAATTTAGATAATTTTCTTTTAAAAATGTTTCAACAATAAAAATGATGTTAATTTAATTTCTCAACAAAAGAATCGTTATCTCTCTAGCACGGTTTACTAGAATTCTCTTTAATGTTGGATTTGTGTAAAAGGTTCATTTTAAATTTTTTGTTTTCTTATTAAAAACGAATTTTTAAGTAAATCTTTTGATAAATGAACTAAGAATTAATATACTTAGAGAATCTTTTTTATACTGCTTCAACGCGATAATGTATTCTAGAAAACAAAATGTAAAAATATATGCTCTTTGATTAAGAAGCAAATAAATATACTTTTTTTATTTTCGTTTTCTTTATTTATGATTCTTTTATTATATAACATGGCTACAAGACAATTATTGCCTGAATTTATTTTACTCATCTGAAAATAATTTTACATTTTTAGAGAACTCAGTTACTGTTAATCTTTGAAAATTAATTTTATATTATTACACACAGCAATGTATCCTAATAACTATTCTATATTAAAAAGGTATGGCACTTAAGTGCCCAGTGGCCAAATGGTAGCGTATCGCGCTTCCACACTACAGGTCTGGGGTTCTATCCTCTGGCTGGGCAAGGTCGACTGAGCCTTTTATCCCTTCAATGGATCGATAAATAAATATCAAGCTTGACTGGGGATTGAACACAGGGGGTTTCGCTTCAGATTGACCACCTCATCAGGACATCTGCTCATGCACCGTAGGGCCCAATTGTTTGCATATATTGCGATAGGCATAGTAGGCCTTGGCCCTCATGGGGTGTTGTGCCACGGAGTTTAGTTTATATACAATAATATTAACTTACGTGTTATACCTTAAAACAATTCGAATGAAAAGATATCACTAAATTCCACATCAATAGTGGAAATCTATTCTCACGCATACATCTAAACAAAAATATCAGTAACGGTATTTGGTGACGCCTTTTAAATTGACAAAATTAGTCGACGGTACAATACGTAAGTACCAAAAATATATTTGCTGGTAATAATTTAAATACCTAAAAGTTAACTTTATTTTATTAATGCATCATTTATGTTATATTTTATTAATATTTCGGTTACCAAGTTCTCTTTTATTAATATTTCAAAAGACGTTACTTTATTTTAATAGTTAAAATTTGACAAAACAGCAACAAATCTTAAACAGATTAATAACTTGGAAGATTTCTGTTTGCAAGCGATATATGCAAGTAAAATCTTAGATATCCAATTATAAGGGATACTATATTTGTACAAATGAGATATAAATTTTAAAAATTTACATATTTCCATTACATATCATTCCATATAAGTGTACATTAGTAAAATGTTTTTTATATATGCTTCCTTTTTTCCTCTAAAATATACAAACTGCAATTATCTTTAAGTTCGGAATCGTGATTTTGCAAAAGCGTATAAATGGATAGTATTTAAGATAGTTAGTGTCACTTAGATTAGAAAATGTGTATAAAATTGTTTTAAGAATAGTATTACAATAAAAAATTATTTAAGTACAATATTTTGACAAAAAATAAACATAGAATGATCAATTTTCAAAATATTCTCCTGTTGCGAAAAATGCTTTTATTATAATAATATTTTGCCAGTATATAGCTCAGACCTTTCTACAGAGGCTCAACTAGAATTTCTGAAATATATAACTTAGAAGTGGGTTTATCCATACTTTACGACAACAGAGGGGAGCAATTTTAAGAAAAAAACGCCGATAATTATTTCAATTGGTTGTAACTCTGAAAATAATGTGAAATTTTCAAAAATCTCAGTTCAGACGACTCTCTGGAGAAGTCTTTACTTCATATAAGCGCGCGCGCTAAATATTATTATTTTAGAAGCATTTTTTATAAAAGGAGAACATTTTGAAAAAAAGATTATTCTAAGTTAATTTTTTGCCAAAATAGTGTATTTAAATAAAAGGTTTTGTCAAGATATCCTTAAAACAATTTTATACATTCTAAGGGACACTAAATATCATGAAAATTACCTATTTATGCGCTTTTTTAAAATCACGATTCCGAACGTAGTCGGATATCTTAATATTTCTAACTACCTTTGATAAAAAAAAATATTGTTTTAAACTGCATTAGAGGCTTATCAAATTCTTGTACAACTAACACGTTTTTCTCTCTAAAACCCATTACCATAACAAACAATTTCTCAGATGAATGCAAATGAGGGTAATAGCTGTAACATTTTACCCTTATTAGAAATTCATTTCTTTTTCGTAAGAAGCATGTCTAATATTTGCTGATAACAACTTTAACCTGTGAAGAAACTTTGGTCTTATCAATCATTAGAACCGAAAATAACCTATGATTAGAAAATTGGGCGCTTTTTAAAAAGTAAAAAACTGTATGATAGATCTTTATACAAGATAAACAATGTTTCTAAAACGTATTTTACTCTACCAGTATCAGAAAATTAAGGGGAGTCGAGAAATAATTTATTGTTCATGCTGAAACTAACTGGATATTGCATTTATTTTTGATTATTAACCGTACTATTTATAAATAAATTATTATTTAGTAAGCAATTATTTTAAAACTTTGGTTTTTGTTCATAAAAATGGATGAAAATGTTTAGTTTAAAGTAGATTGCATCTTTCTGATTCATTCAAAAAATGGTTATATTTCCTGTTCTACGAATGTAACGGAATGTAGACTAAACAATTAGATAAATAAATATAAGATTTTGTGTTATATATTCTCAAATTTTAATTATTGTAGATTTAGCTGAATATTTTATATCAATTTACAATGCGTTATGTTAAAACTGGAGTATTTTAATTCCTCATTTTTGTTCTTAATCTTGATAAAAAGAAACACCATAGTTTAATACTCAATGTGTTAATTATTTATTATAATTTTTTTTAAAAGTATGTTTTTAAAGTTTGTTTAATTATTTGTAATAAAAACTTATGATTTTTAACGATTCTAATTTCATTTACTCATAAATTATCTGAAAAAAATTATTTATACTAAAAATTATATATATTAAAAATTATATATAATAAAAATAAAATAATAGTAATTATATATACTAAAAATTTTGCAAACAAAATGGTTTTACTTATATTTAAGTGATTTTACGTTGCATTATAATTCTGTTTAAAAAGTTAAAATTTCAGTTTAATATATCAGACAGTTTGAAATATTCATGTTTTTTTTATCAATATTTTGTTGAAATATATTTAGTTATCTTTGTGTTTACATTAAAAAAAAAAAAGCGTTTCATTTTTGGAAATCGGGTAGTAATTACAAAGTATATTACCAGAACAGTTGTATTTGACTTGTTGATTACGATCTTGGAATTTAGTTGAATGTAATGTACTAAAAATAATGTATGTTTTGTTGATTTAGTTTTGAAAAAACAAAGAACAAAAATAATTTTAAATATCTGATTATTAACAATTATTTATAAACTTCAATTTATTAATAAATTTTCTGATAACTAAGTAACATTTAAATCATCTTCTGTTCACAATATAAGTATTAGACTTGTGATAAATTAAAAATATTTACAGAATTTGTAGAAATACAGTTTTTTTTAAAAATTTACGTCAAAAAGTGAAATAATTGTTTTATTATAGTTATACAGTTGAACTTGTTTTTATGCAGTAGATAGGGACCGCAAAAAAATAAAAGCACAAAAAAATATTCAAAAATTTCATAAATTCTTACATAAATTAAACTAATTCGTGGAAATACTACAGAATTTTTTTTATGCGGTGGATAGGGACCGCATGAAAAAAGTCGCATTTGTAAAATATGCCAATTATTTACGAAATTTATGTAAGAGTACTTTCATAACAAAATAAATAATTAAATATTACACATGGATACATTTTAAAAACATATAGTTTCTCATTGTATGTAAGGATAAGTCTTTAAAATGCACATACATAATTCATTTCTACTCATCGTAATCCAAAGCCCTGTAATGAATAAGTTCAAAATCTCTTTCGTCACTTGAAGGTGCTATTTCAATTGATTTATTTTTTTGGCAACATAAAGTAAGAGATAAGTTTTTATGACGAAGGACGGGTGGTCACACACAGTTGCTTGTAAATGTGATGATAACCAGCTATACATGATTGAAGCCCTTTTTGGAATTTTATACTCCTTTCTTAGCTGGTATCTATTTTAAGAAAATGCTTTTACAATGTGTTGGAAAGCTGGATCCCTGCATATTTTTATCCGCTCTCAAAGAATCTGGCTTCTTGTCTGTCTTCATAATTTATCAAATTATTGATAATGTCACTGTCATTGAAAGTTTCGCCTTCAATCAAGCGCTGGCTGCTGGAACGTTGAGAGAAAGCAACTGAATGCGCATTGTCGGGAGATTGTTTATAACAAATGAACAGAAGTCTTGAAGTGTCTACATTTCAGTGGCGTAACGTACACCCCCGCATCACGGTGAGGGGAAAGGACTCTAGGTGCTCAAGACCTGACTAATGCTAAATACGTATTTATCCAATTTATAAAATATTTAAGGCGAAACCTGACTTTCAGGGGGGAAGGGGCTCCTAACATTCTCCGTTACGCTATTGGTAAATAGATAGAAAACATTACAGTGGCGCCAAAGCCATTGAAATTCATACACCGCATAACATAAAGATAGCACACAAAAAATCGCATAAAAATAAAATCGCACAAAATAAATCGCACAAAAATAAAATCGCTTAAAAAAAACCCGCACAAAAACAGGTTCTACTTTATATATATATATATAATAATAATAATTTTGTAAAAAGTGAAATTATAGAAAATACAAACTTTAAAAGGTAATATGTTACACAGAAAAAGAAGAAAAAAACTGTTTATTTTAGATTGCTAAATAAAATATATTTTTAAACCTAATTTGATATGTCCTTTTCTCAGTACGTGAAATTTTTCTTTTTTGTAATGATTCACACACAAGCAAGTACATTTTTATTCAGAAGTTAAATATTTTTAACCGTTTCTATGCAAGGGAATGGGAAACCATTTCTGAACTAAAAAATATATATTCAGATAGGATTGACTTACAAAAACAAAAAAGATAAAGAAAATAAGAATATAGTATTTTTTTTTACAACATTTCTTTTCATTTGATAGTTTTTAGATTATCGATATTCTTTTATATTTCAATGGATTTAAAACGTGACTGCTTTTAATAACACGGACATCTATAGACTAAAAACATTTGTGCAAATAAATTGTTTTTTTTTCTAACAAATGAAGAGGCAGAGCATAATTGATTTTTAATTCGTGAAATTGAGATAATCTTTATTTTTCTAAACTTTTATTCGGGAAAAAGATCATCTTACAACTCATCAGCAAAAAAAGCAATTTATCTTTCTCCCCAACGGTCGAAATTAAAACAACCTTCCAAATAGCCATTTTATTTTTTGCTTCGAATATAATAGAGTCTGACGACAAGACCGTCTGTCCCTTAGGCCGCAAATTCCATAGTGAATTTTAAAAAAAAAAAACGAGGAAAAAAGCTTCGAGTGCCATTGGGAATATGCTGCGTGAAGCAGTTGACAAAGGAAGAGGGATTATTTTCCAAATAAGGCTTGAAGGAAAAAAAGAAATAAAAGAAAAAGTGAGGATGAATTTCTTTCTTTTGGAAATATTTCACGGATAACTTTTGAATTGCCAGCAGCATATTGGAAATGAACCAATAGCTGTTCACTGCTCTCTGAAGATTAAATATTTGAGGTAAGCGACTTTTAAAGAAACTGTGATATGGATATTTATCCAACGGGGTCTAACCTTTTTCTGTGAATAATATTGATATTACGGCAAACTTCGATGTTGGGAAGGAAACTCAGTTGCAATATTTTCGTTCTTATTCCACTTACGCCAGTGAAACTTGCTTGGACCACACCCCCAAACTTACATGCTAAAAATGTATAAGCAAGTTTTTTTTATCTAGAAACATAGTTAATTTTGTGAATGACATATCTAACTTTATGAATTAAAATAAATATGATTCTGTAAGGCCTGTATTAACAGATATTTTAAATAACTTTAATTTTGCATTTCATTTAATGATTTAAAATTGTAGCTTGGAACATAATAGGTATATAATTTAAATACTATTTATATTAAATAACAGAAACTGAAAACAGACTGGCACATTAAATAACAGAAATATTCTATTAGAATAATTAACTCTTTGACTTGCAGACCCGAATGCACAATATTTTTAACCAAAATATATTGTCCCGACAGACGTTGTCCTGTACACACGTCTTAAATCCGAAAATTTCAAACTTTTTTGAATAAGTTGTAACAATCTGGACAGATTTAATGAAGTTTTTTTATAAAGAAAGTTATTACAATACCTGAGATCATCACATGTACAGTTACCACAATTCGACCTATCGATTGCGTGTGAGTGTGTGTTTACTATGAACTAAGTTGAAATAGAAGGAATTCTGAACAGAAACTTAAACTTGTTTTAATTAAAGGGTAAAAAAGATAAAACTCGAGCTATTTTCATTACAGGTATATTTTTTTAATGCACGAAAAATAAATTTATCGTAATGCCATTGAATGTACAATGTTTTTGGTTACTCCTTGAGAGGTATAAACAAACAAATGTGATGGTTTGCTAGTTCAGTCACATACACACGCACAGAAGAATTATATATGTAAAGATATATACCGTATCGTGGCAAAATGAATAATCTTTCTGATTATGTGATTAATTTTTGTCTGATTTTGATAGAAAAATTAGATTGCGATTTTAAAAACGGTGAAAATATCGGAAAATTCTCCCCTCTTCTTCCTTTTTTTTCCCTTGCCACGTATTAGTAGAATAAACAGCACACAAGGGTAAAAGAATTATGCGTTTTAAGGTTTTTAATTAATATCTTTTTAACTAATTGCGATATCGGACGGAATTGTCAATCTAAACCAATCTCGAATCAACTTGAACCACACAAAAAATTTCATCAAAATCGGTCCAGACGTTTAGGAGGAGTTCAATCATATACACATGCACAGGAGAATTAGATATATATTGTAATTATAAGTAATCCAAAGGTCATTGCTTGCAGTAGAGTGAAAAAATATAGTATTTATTATTTTCTTATGTGTATATCGTATGTTCAAGTCTCACGTACTGTATAGGAACTATACAGGAACTATTATATGCGACATTTCTATGGATATCAGTTTTAGATTTCCGAGTTTTTTCACTCGAGTGCATTCGGATGAACACTTTGATGCGTAACGTAGAAGGGAGGTGGCTGTTTTAATAAAGTGTGATAATTTACACAATTTATATCACTTCGGTTCGTTGGATAGCTCTAAAATATGCAAGAAAAATCTGTCTTTAATATTTATATGAAATTGTACCGAAAAAAAGTGATTATAAGAACTAGTTTAATATGAAGGAGTGTTTAATTAATAAATAGTAAAATAATTATACTGAGACTATACCGATAAAATTGTACAATAGCGTTTTTGCTTTAAACTTCTAATGAAAAAACAATTGATCCTATTGGCCACCCAAACCATTTGATCTAAATATTTGTACCTTTTTT